>JAQISU010000094.1:0-290000 GCA_029339505.1 Unio delphinus
AATCATCATATTGTGATCTTTTTTGTAACAGTAAATTAAATGTGCTGAGAAAGTAGCAGCAACAAAACAGGGCAGATATGCTGTGCAGTGTAATTTTTGTTTTACATTTGCAAGGTAGAGTTATATACTTCAAACTGTAAACCAGATTTGAATAAATATCGCAAATTGTCATAATAATGTTATAGTGATCTAAATTTCTATTGTAATTAAAGAAGTAATTATGGATGTACACAATTCAAATGTTCAAATGGTTTGCTATCTGTTATGTTCACCTTAGGCTGTCTTTTACTTCCTTTTGTTTATCTGCTGTGTTCAACTTAGGCTGTTTGTTACTTCTTTTGTTTGTCTGTTGTATTCACCTTAGGCTGTCTGTTACTTCATTTTGTTTATCTGCTGTGTTCACCTTAGGCTGTTTGTTACTTCTTTCATTTGTTGTGTTTGGCTTAGGCTGTATGCTACTTCTTTTGTTTATCTGTTGTGTTCACCTTAGGCTGTCTGTTACTTCCTTTTGTTTAGCTGCTGTGTTCACCTTAGGCTGTTTGTTACTTCTTTTGTTTATCTGTTGTGTTCACCTTAGGCTGTCTGTTACTTCCTTTTGTTTAGCTGCTGTGTTCACCTTAGGCTGTTTGTTACTTCTTTTTTTGGTCTGTTGTGTTTGGCTTAGGCTGTATGTTACTTCCTATTGTTTATCTGTCATGTTCACCTTAGGCTGTCTGTTACATCCTTTTCTTTATCTGTTGTGTTTGCCCTAGGCTGTCAATTTCTTGCATTTTGTTTATCTGTTGTTTTCACCTAGCTGTCAGTTACTAAGTTTTGTTTCAACTAAAGATCTCTGTTAGATTCTTTTGCTTATTGAATTGATCCTTTATTGTTTATGTTGGGGGTGACTTAGCTTTTGGATTTAAATGTATTTGTTGAGTTAGTGTTGTTATAGCTGACTTTATATAAAATTATGACTGAATAAATGTTACCTCAGTGAACATAACAATTTATATGCTAATAGATTACATGTGAACTTCAAGTAAAATGTAAATATTTTATTATCTGTATTTTTTTTGCTAGATGTAATTTTTATAATGAATGTATTTAATATTTGAGCTAAAGCTGAATAATTAATAAAATATATGCATGGTAATAATGGGTAGTTTCTGATTTAAGTCAGGTCGATTTTCGGCCCTGAAAACTGGCTTACCAGAACAAGTCCATTTATATATAAAACAATCTGTTTTAAGAGACCACTTTTTGTTGGCAGTAGGGGTGGACTCCTGTTAAGTTTGACTACTTTCTAATCGCAGCAGATTAGCGTTATCAATTTTGAATGACAGAATCATAGAGGCTTTTCTAAGGCATTTCTGAAAACACACTTGTCCGGTTTCTCATCTTTCAAACCTTATTAGTGTAGTCTTATACATTATCATGTCTGTTTATTATTGTTATCATCCTTAATACAAAAACATTCTGTTTTCCAGTTTTTCATCTGTCCAGAACAATCTCAATGATTTGTTTGGCAGTGATAGATCACCTTCGCCACAGCGGACATCAGAACATGTAAGTGTTGGAACATGCTCTACACCAAAACAGAATCTTGAGGTGAATAATTCTCACGAAGATCAGACAGAAAGGTAATCAGTCATTGAACTCTACATATGAAATTTGTTAAATTTATTTATTTGAAACTGGTTTTGCAGTAAGACTTTACATTCTCAGTCGCTTAATCACAACATCACAACATTAGACATGCTGGTATAATATTTATAGATGTGGTGGAAATTGGAGAACCTGGGGGCATTATTTTTTGTCACATTGTTTGTTTTGTTTGTTTTTTCAGAAAGTGTTTGGATGTATTAAAAAAAATCTTGCCAAAATATATCTTTTTTATTCCCTATAATTTTTTGACAACTTTTTAAATATTTGTATTTCTGTGTTTATGTTTTTGGACACAGTTTTAGTTCTCCAGTAATAATTGAGTCGGGGTAATAGTGATTTTAGAAAGTTGAATATTGGCTTGCTCAATTTTGGAAATAGCCTTGCTGGGGTTTATGTGCAATTCATTTTTACATTTTCAAACATTTACTATTAATGTGCTAAGGTGCCAAGGAGTGCTACTACGAATAAACACACAAAACCAAGTTAATTCATCAACCCTAGGCACCTCATTTATGCATCAGAAGGTAGTACCCTACTTCCATGCTCAGTAGCGTAAAGGTCATTTAAGATGCAACAAAGTGGGTGGGATTTCATAAAAGTACACAGTTGTAGCTCTTCCATGATACCAAATAAGCTGGACTTTCAAGTCGCATTACTATATTCAGAGGGAAAAATATATTTTTGAGACCTAATTTTTTACACCAAATATTCTCTCATTGTTGGAATCACATTTTGTGTCTGGATTTTAGAGATTTTGGCCTCAAATCTATGGCGGACCGGTTTGAACTGCACACAGACAGGTGAACGTTTGTAAAAAGTAGGGGAGTTGGAGTGAAAGATGGCCAGGACACAAAAGACAAAATAACCCCCAGAACTCCAACTTTTACCTTTCTGTTTATGCGCAAGTGAAATAGCCAATGAAAATCTGCATTTCTAACACAATTAGGCCTCAGACTAAACCAAAATCTCTTGGAAGCTGATTTATTTGGCTGTGTTCAAAAGTAGCCCCCAAAATAAGTTTCCTACTTGCATTTCAGTGAAAAATGACAAAATTATCCAATGGTTAATGATTTATTGGTCAGATTGTGACAAATTGTGAGAAACATACTCTGCTATTCATTAGGTCGCTGACACTGATGTCACAAATCCAGTTTGTTTAAATTGTATTATTTACCTGTCAGACAGTAGAGATTAAAGTGCAGTGCCATCCACTGTTTTCCGCAGAATCAGCATCCAGTTTAAGTATAACAATAGTACTTTTTTTTTTTTTTTGCATATTGATTTTCATCAAACATTTAACTTTATTCTATATGCCTGCCAATGAGGTGTCAGTTTGAGCAGCAGAGTGTGTGAACAGACTTTCTCTAATTGGGGTATATTTTAAGCAAAATATTCTAAGTCTCCATTTGCCAAACTGAGACTTAAACAAACAGAGTATGTTTCTCACAATTTGTCACAATCTGATCAAGTCCGACACGATATCTTGTCCGAGGGTCTATATATATATATTTTATACTCATTTGCACCAACGGCTCCTCCAGGATTTCTAATTATTGAAGACCCAACTAATCTAGTCTATATGCGATGTCATAATAATTTGTTAACGAGAATTAATTTTAAACTCACTGACCAATCTAATAATCTGATTGATTTACGAGGTGAGGTTTTACAAATTAGTTTGTTTGTGAAATCTTAAGGACTTGATCAAATATTTAGTTAGCGCATTAGCAGCCGAGGAGGTGAACGTCAACTAAATGGCATCTTTTTTTTTACCAAATGGACCCTTCTAGTTAATATTTATTAGGTCTATTTGACAAATTAAGACTTCCTAGTAAATATTTATTAGAAGGGTTTATTTGACAAATTGAGAACTTCCTAGTAAATATTAACTAGAAGGAAGCATCGTTGACGACTAAAAAAGCTGGTCTGTTCACCTCCTCTGCTGCTGTTTGACCATTTATTATGCAGTTGTTTAAATAATATAACTTGAACCTTTTGAGATATCTTCATGAATCTTGGTATTTTTATGTGTCATGGCAATAGTTAGAGTCCCATATAAGAAATAGCTTTGTCAGATTAATACTTTTAGAGTTATCACTCAAAATGTTTGAAAATTATCACTCAAAATGTTTGAAAATTGCATTTACACTTTGTTTCTTGTGAAAAAATCTTTTTATTCAAATTTATATAACTCCTCTACATGATATGCCACAGTGATGAAACTTGGTGAGAGGTTACATCTCAATTAGTAAAGTATTCCAATACCCATCTGTTATTATTGTGATCTTCATAATCTGTGGGATGAAGGTAGGTGACATTATAACCTCAGAGACCTTTCATTCCAAAATGCCAAGTTTAACTTGTTGGGACCTGTATCATTAACATAACATGCTGTGATCTCAGGCTCTCCGCAGTTTTGCAGTGATACTTGCTACTCATCTTGCATTGTGTGTATGTGAACACAATTTTGCTTTCAACTGTACCAACATATTGACCATATACTTGCACTAGTTAGTCTCTCAAATGTGACTCAGGGCTACTGCCCATATATTAGGAGGTAAGAATCAGGACCAGCTCCTGGATAAGGGGATGTAACTCTCCTCTTACATGGGCTCCAGGTTGCTGAGTGGTCTGAGATGCTTGCCTTTACAGATTAATTGCATCTCACCTCTGTCCTTGACATTTTCTCAGCTCAGTCACGGTGTGTATGTGAGAAAGCTTTTCAGTAGCTTCCTATAGGTGGGTGGTTCTTTCCGGGGGTTTTCCCAGGATTCTTCCTCCAGCAATATACTGGCCACTGTGTATAGCCTATCATGTGCTGAAAAATGGAATTAAATCCACAAATTAATCCTCCTCTTACCCTTTCTCCTAACATAGGATCTGGTAACATTTAAAGAGGAAAACAATTTTTGGAGGATTTACTTGACAATACATAATCTTAATATGGGCAAACCTCTCAAACCCGCAATACACATACGTAATTCCTGCAATACACATACGTAATTGAAGAGTCTTGCACAATTATTCTAGTACTGATGGGATTGGGGGTCAGTCACCGTATGAAAGGGGAGACATTTCTTAACTGACTTCTGTTTGGTAAGCATAGGACTTTACATACATGACATACATGCATGCATACATACACACACACACACACAGACATACACACACACATAGAGACATACACACACATGTGCATATATATATATATATATATATCACAATTGAGTTATTGCATTTTCTGGGCAAGACATGTGGGTGATAATAACATTTTCAGTAGCACACAAATTATTCTAACATTGTATTTTAAAAAATCCTATTTTATTAGTATTGTTTTATTTTGTTACAATTTGATATAATGTTAATCAAGTATCCAGATTATTGAAAATCACACAGTGATCAGAGTGATGGTGGTGGTGGAGAGGGTTTAGTACAATAGTTGCAAGCAATTCAAATATAAAAATGTTTGAACTCAGACATAAGACTTCATCATTATATTATGTAACTATTCAGTCTTTTGGTCCAAGTTTAATTTTCCCGAACTATGTAGGGCACACAATATGATGTAGATATGAAGTGAAAGTTTAATATTTCAGCCTTTCTTCTGACTATATCTTTTATATTTTTTAATGTTTGGGTTCAGATTTGTATTTGAGATACTTCATTGCCACAGGGCCAGTAGACACCTCCTCCGGAGTATTAGACCACTAAATCAGCACATTACTGCAGCTTCATCAATAGAATACAACCTTCGAGTATCTTTTCTAAAAAGATATATATTTTTAAGAAAAGCGATCAATGTGCAACACTGAATTAAATTTTTTTCATTGTATATCTGGAGCTTTGTAAAACCACACAGAATATTGAACAGATCTCATGGCTGTATCTCTAGAAGAGTTGGATAGGTTCGGTTTTGGTGTTTAAAGTACAGCAATTATAGTAGCTTCCCTTGGGTCAATGATTCTTTTCAGCCTTTTCCTGGGTTCTTCCTCAACCAGTTATATTGATCACCATGTATAAATCTTATGCTGAGAAATGATGTTAAACACAAAACCCCAACTACAACAGTACAGCAAGAAAATTGGTTTGTTTTAAAATTTGCATAATATGTATTTATTTCTTTGTAGACCCACAAGCCGATCAAGAAAATTATTCTCAGAGGAAATGTCAACAGTCCAACAAAGGGCCACTACTCCAACAAGGTCATCTTTTGCAAGCATGTATGTACGTGAAGCAGATAATGTTATTGAAAGCACAAGTTCTCCACTGATCAATGCAGAGAGAGAATTATACAAGTTACGTAACTTGATGCGTGATAGTGTTACATCCACTGGAACTGATGGTTTGCAAGAACCCAGACTACAGAAGAAGTATTATGGCTCAGAGAGGCCCACAAGGGATGAACCAGAGAGGGCTGCAGATTTTGGGTCTCCAAGAGGCACTAAAGAAAGACTGATACTTGCAACTGTCCCAAAATCTAAACCTTCTAAAGCTGATAAAGTAAACAGTGGCAAAGGATTGGCCAATATTGTCTCAAAGTTAGATAACTCCAGTATTAGAGAAGTCAATTTTTTACAGCAGAAATCAACACCCCAAAAGAAAGAAAATGTCAAAGCTTCTTTCACTCCACGACCAGTAGAAAATTCCAGTCAAAGAAGGATGGATAAAAATGTAAATGAAACTAAGAAATCAGCAAAAGAGAATAATAAAGTACCACAGTCTGGAAAAGAGAAAAAATTGTCTCAGAACAGTAATGGGACCAGTCAAGTCCAGGTCCAGGTTGAGCAAGAGGAAGACAGAGGTATAAATTGAAGAAGAATGCAAAACTATTTTCATGTACTTTTATGTAAAGAATTAGATAATTTTCAGGTAGTATTTGTTTCTTGTGATATATATATATATATATATATATATATATATATATATATATATATATACACATATATATATACACATATATATATACACATATATATATACACACCACACACACGTTAGGCAGTGATTTGAATGAAATAATCACCTTTCCATAAGTATGTCACCATGCATAAAGATGCCATAAAGATAAGTTTTCTTAGCCATACCTTGATTTTTTTGTTTTTTCCCACTGACTTATATTTATAAATACAATGCATAAATAATAACAAAATAAAGCTGAAGTAGTCTTTTGTGTCAAATTTCCCTTCATTGTAGATAGTAGTAAGCTAAAATAGAGATTTTATACTCTGTAATGAGTTGTAATGCTAACTTTTTATCATAAATCATATAATTACAGTAAATAGATTGTTACGTATGGAATTCCCACTAAAGGGTCACACATATTCCTTAAAGAAACAGCTCAGAACTACTTTTTAAGTCCGTCAGAAATAATGATGTAACAAGGTCGATTACTATCATTAATTATAAATTTGGTCTAACCCATTATTAAAAAATTTTGTTATCTAATATTTCTTTCTATTTTATGAATTTCGGAGAAAAACAAATTTTGTTATGGAAAATTTCTAGGTTGCCATTTGATAAAACTGGTGAAGTAAAATATGAAAGAAATAGTATACAATTCAAATAGCATTTCATCGGTACTTTCAAAACTCACTTGAAAATATGCAAACTAGATGTTTAAAGGTTCGATTATGATATTATACATTTTAAACTCTCCGCAATCAATTCTACAGGATGGAGGGAGAAGTAATTTCAACCAAATATTTAAATCTAACATGAACTGGATGGTCAAGTGGTCAAGTAGTCTAAGGTGCTCACCTTTATAGCCCTTGTGGGTTCAAGTCTCTGCTCAGCCAAATTGAGTATGTGAGAAGGTTTGCCAGTAGATTCCCAAGGGTCAGTCTTCTTCCCATGACTCAGGTTCTTTTTCCCCCAAATATACTGGCTGTCGTGTGCTGAAAAATGGCATTACACCTGCAAAACCAAACCAAATCAAACTAGCATTAACCTAGAATATATATCGGACATATTGACCTATAAGTCAAGTCTATCAGCAAACAATATGTGCCAGCAGATAAGGGTCGGTGTTATTTGTTCAACTGATATAACCTAACAAATAGCATAGACCCAGATCTACTGATTACCCCTAACAAATAGCATAGACCCCGATCTGCTGATTACCCCTAACAAATGGCATAGACCCAGATCTACTGATTACCCCTAACAAACTACATAGACCCTGATCTGCTGATTACCCCTAACAAATAGCATAGACCCAGATCTGCTGATTACCCCTAACAAACTACATAGACCCTGATCTGCTGATTACCCGTAATAAGCTACATAGACCCAGATCTGCTGACTACCCGTAATAAACTACATAGACCCTAATCTACTGATTACCCATAATAAACTTCATAGACCCTGATCTACTGATTACCCCTAACAAACTACATAGACCCTGATCTGCTGATTACCCGTAATAAACTACATAGACCGTGATCTACTGATTACCCCTAATAAACTACATAGACCCAGATCTACTGATTACCCCTAATAAACTACATAGACCCTGATCTACTGATTACCCGTAACAAACTACATAGACCCTGATCTACTGATTACTTGTAACAAACTACATAGACCCAGATCTACTGATTACCCGTAGCAAACTACATAGACCCTGATCTACTGATTACCCGTAACAAACTACATAGACCCTGATCTGTTGATGAATTATGCATGAGATGCTCTGTGTATGTGCAGTTTGCATTTAGAATGGACATGTGAGCATATGTGATCTATATCATGCTTAACTGTAGCATGTATGATCTATGTATGACATGTATAAAAGTGCCAAGTTTCGGCATGAATTAAGATGTTCTCAGATACTCATTAAATTTATCTAGATTGTGTACTTTATAAGCTGAGCCCAGCAATTAATGTAAATGTATTTGCTACTGTTTGTATTTTTCAGTGACCAAATCTTCTTATTAGTAAAGCGATTTGACGAATAACTAACACACTTATCTTGACCTCAATTTTCTCAAGAATCCATGTATATTGAGTGTTTAGGTCTGGTCCCAAAATAATCTTTCTTTTGTATGTTTATTTTTCCCAGTACATCTTGACCCCTGTTAAGTTGATTAACCCCATTATGTTGGGCGTAAGTTTCAGTTCAGTGTAACATATTGACTCATTTAGCTTGATGAAGTGCAGCTTTTAATGTCCATCTCAGGTTAGTTTTAGAAAAGATTATTGGTGGAAGTAATTGATTTTCATGCACAATTTGGGTCAGTTATGTTTTTCTACTAGTCACAAGTCTGGAGTAGATATTGAGACAAACCAGACAGAATTGAGTTAAAAGAAAAATACTATAAAAGAATTACAATCCTACATGTGCATGTACTTAAATTGGTCTAGACTTTGGACTGCATGAAAAAAAAATTGTCTTGCTGAGGCTACCAAAAATGTTCACAAACATCTTTGTGAGATGTCCTGTTGTCAAATAACTCAATGATGTCTGTCTTCTGTACATACACGTGTTCATCTGTTCCCTTTTTTCATTTCTGCACAGTAATTCCAGTCCATGAGCATGTTCCATTACCAAATTTTGTAGTAGCTTGCATTTGGGGCACCAGAAAAAAACATTTTGATGGAGCTCTAAAGGTTAAAGGTCAAGGTCACAGGCACTGACAGAAGGAAAACTGTTTAGACACATCTTGAATTATATACAAAATACCTTGACCAAACTTTGTAAATGTCTTCATTTGAAATAAGAAATATAAATTTGGATTTTGGGATGCAACATCTTGCATAACATTACTCTAAGAACAAAAGTATCTTTTGCACAATAATTCATGATCATTTACTTTGATGTGGGTGAGGGGTGTGGGTGTGTGTATTTGCACACATGCAGTTTAACTGCTTTCAACAAATTTCGTTTATGGCATTTAGGACAAGAAAAGCACCTATTTATTTAAAAAGGTCAAGGTCATATTGTTTAAAATGAAAAATATTTACACAAAACAATTTCTTAAGTTCTGTACTACATATCTTGACTAAACTTTTTATTTGCTACAATAAAGACACCTATTGTTGTTTTGGGTGGTAGCGTGGGGAATAAAAGATCAAAGTCAAGGTAAGAAGAAAGAAAAGATTTTGGCAGAATTAATCAAATGGTATTAACCAAAGTTTTGTGATAACTTGTATTTGATACAAGAAACGTACATTCATTTTTGGATTAGTAGGTCAAGCATTAAGGTCACAGGCTGAGAAATGATTTCTTCACAAACATTTCATTTCTTGAACATGTTTCTTCACCAAAGTATGTGTATGCATGTGTATGTCTCAAAAAAGCCTGTTGATGTTTGGGATATAAGATCTTTGCACAATGACCATTTACCTTGATCAACTTTTATGGAGAGCTTCCTAAGCTGAAAGAGGTCAATTTATTTTGAGAATAAAGGTGATGTTCAGTGTGACTGAAAAAATAGATGGTTTTGCTCAATTGGACAATCATTTAATATATCACAAACAATACTCTTGTTGGATTTAGGCAATTATTTAATGTATCATAAATGGTACTCTTGTTTGTTGGATGAAGGCAATCATTTAATGTATCATAAAAGGTACTCTTGTGTGTTGGATTTAGGCAATAATTTAATGTATCATAAAGGTACTCTTGTTTGTTGGATTTAGGCAATCATTTAATGTATCATAAAAGGTACTCTTGTTTGTTGGATTTAGGCAGTAATTTAATGTATCATAAAAGGTACTCTTGTTTATTGGATTTAGGCAGTAATTTAATGTATCATAAATGGTACTCTTGTTTGTTGGATTTAGGCAATAATTTAATCTATCATAAAGGTACTCTTGTTTGTTGGATTTAGGCAATAATTTAATGTATAATAAAAGGTACTCCTGTTGGATTTGAGCATTCATTTAATGTATCATAAATGGTACTCTTGTTTGTTGGATTTAGGTAATAATTTAATGTATCATAAAAGGTACTCCTGTTGGATTTGAGCAATCATTTAATGTATCATAAACGGTACTCTTGTTTGTTGGATTTGAGCAATCATTTAATGTATCATAAATGGTACTCTTGTTGGATTGTGCAATCATTTAATGTATCATAAATGGTACTCTTGTTGGATTGCACAATCATTTAATGTATCATAAAAGGTACTCCTGTTGGATCTGAGCAATCATTTAATGTGTCATAACCAGTACTCTTGTTGGATTGGCCAATGATTTAATGTGTCATAAACAGTATACTCTTGTTGGATTTTAGCAGTTATTTAATGTACAATAAATGGTACTCTTGTTAGATCTTATTTAGCTCAAAGTCACATTTTTTATTAAAATAATTTTTGTATGGAAGTGGGTGGTGCTACTGCTAGGGAATCCACAGTAGAAAATGCACTGAACACCATGAGGGCAGGAAATTATGTAACCAGACCACAGTGGGAAGATATGTATACCTCAATGGCTCAACCCAACTCATCTCAGGGACAGCAGGTCAAGAAGAGGGTGAGTGTTCTCTCTCTCTCTCTCTCTCTCTCTCTCTCTCTCTCTATATATATATATATATATATATATATATAAAGAATACAAATCATATGGCATATAACAGTCCTTTCAAATGCACTGGATCCAGCAAGGGATCACATGTGTCAGGGATATCTCATCACATGTAAGATCTGTAGCCTGCAGTATGTCGGAGAAACTGAGAGGCTACACAAAAGGATCAACCTTCATAGATCTGATTGGATAACAAAGAAGCTATACAGAAGTCCGGTCGCAGAACACTTCTCTTCCCCTGGCCACACCTTCAGTGATATAACACTTATTGCAATTGCTCACAACCACAACTGGAGTTCCGAAACCAGGAAAGAAAAGGAATCTTACTGGATATGACATCTTCGAACATTAAAACCAAGCGGTTTAAACCAAGAAGACTAGAAAAAGACAGCCATGCACAAATTTAATTATCTTTTCCAGCTGACACATTTTCTTTTAAATAATTCTCTAAATTTGCTTAATAGCCTCTAACTACTAATATAAAATATCCGGGATATAATTTGCGCATACATAAATTTACATACAAAAACATATGTGTCGCTTTGGCTCATCGATTTCACATTTTACAGCATCCGCAACTTGTTGTAACATAATAAATTTCAAGGCTTAATTCCTGTAGAAACAGGCATGTAAAGTTCTGTAAACACGGATTTTGTATTTTAATCGTATGTTTTGTCTATGTTCTGTATTTGCCTTTGATAAAGACTCATTGAGAGTCGAAAGCGCTCAGATTAGAGTGATACTAGTTTTTGCACTGTTGCTTGTCAGTTTATTGCATATATATATATATATATATATATATATATATATATATATATATATATATATATATATATATATAAAATGTGATATTAATACATTCTATCAAATTAAAACAGTCTGAAATTATTTACAGTCATGAAGGATTGGATGAATTCATCTTTGAAAGGATGACTCATTGCTATCACAAATAGAACATGTATAAGTACAACCTATTGTATGGCGCTAAATAGCCTAAGTGTACTGATTTGCTGTTAAAAATCAAACAAACAAAGAAACTGTCACAAGTAGTAATTCTTGTTTTCACTTCATTGCCAAATTAAATGTTATTGTAATTGCACGTTAGTATCAATATTTTCATCTTGCTGATTCTGATGTTTGATAATGTTTTTACATTGAAAAAGCAAGAGGATATGATCAAAGAGAGGCTTAAGAACATTGAAGCTTTGGAACGGCAGTATGACGACCTTCATGCGGAGAAAAGACAGGTTAGTGCAACATTTCCTTTTACTTTCACTTTGTGTGCCAGTGGCTCCAGTTTTTTCATATAATAATAATAATAATAATAATAATAATAATAATAATAATAATACTAATAATATTAATAATGAGGACTTTGTATAAAGCCTAATCTTCAGAAGCTCAAAGTGCTTTACAACTTCTATAATGATATGACTACAAGAAACAAAAACAAACACCATGAAATCAGAAAATATATTTTAAAAAATGCTGAAAATATTTAAGGCAGGAAACATTAATAGGTCTGTAAGTTTGTTCTTGCAGTCAATAAAGGTGAGTTTTAAGAGCACTCTTGAAAGGGATCACTGTGTCATTGTGTCTAATTTCAGTGGGCAATTCATTTCAATTTGCTGGGCCCTGGTATGCAAAAGAACGTTGTACATATGACTTCGTTTTCATAGTGGGAATATTGAGTATGAGAAGAAGAGCATAAGTATCTTGCTGGTGTGTACACATGGGTGAGGCCAGATAGGTATGCTGGACTGGAATCTGTCAGTGAAACGTAGCACAAAGAACAAATTTTGTGTTTGATTCTGGATCAAATGGATAGCCCGTGTAGGGTACAGAGTAGCGGGAAGGTGTGCTCTAATTGTGGTACTTAAAGATGATCTGAGCAGCTGTGTTTTGAAGTTTCTGGAGTAGATATTGAGATGAACCAGACAGAAATAGAGTTAAAATTAACATTGCTTCTAATATAACATTAATCTAGAGTTAGCAAGGTTGAGATATATGTTTCATTGTATATTGATATTTTTTTATTATCACTTCAAAATTCAAAATGTATCACTAATTAATTTTTTTCATAACAATTTCTTCATGAGTTTTCTGACAATCAAAAATATATATATTTTTATAAATAAAATCTCATTTTGTCAATGTTACAGCTGGAGTCTTTGTTGAGTAAGATACCTTTGCATGGAAGAGTTGACCGACATTCCAGACAGCAGAAGGTATATGATTTAAGTTACTCTCTCTGCAAAGCAACCCATGTTTGCATGTCTTTCATTGTTGTAGAGTTTAGTTGAGATGGTGTCCATAACACAAAAAACCATGAATACAAATTTATTTCAAGAGTGAATTTAAATTTGCAATGAATAATTTGTATACACAATGAAGTCGCCATGAACATGGTTGAGAATTTAAAAGATGGTAAGTTAATAGCTACAAAACAGACATTAATGGTAACTATTCTACTTTTTCTCCAGGTAACAAACTGTGACCAAGTAATTTAGAATATTTTAATCATTTATGATTATGATAGTATTTATTCTTTAAAATGTTTACAGCTCGTACATAATTAATGACAGTGTGTTACACTTGTTATAAAAATAGGCAATTGAAATTACAAGTGATTATTACATCGAGTTCTTAATAATAGGTAATTACCATCCGATCTTAATGAATCATTTTTCAGAATAGGGAGATATCATGGGAGTCAACTCTGAAAAGATAGTCATTGTCAAAATGATGCATGACAGTATCAGTTTTGTTTAGCCATACCACTTGTGATTTAGTTAGGGTTATACTCCTGTCATTCTTGACTGCTCTAGTGGCCTAGTGGTTAGAGCATCTGCCGTAGGAGCGGGAGGTTGTGGGTTCGCTCTTGGGCCGAGCCATACCAAAGACTTACAAAAATGGTACTAACAGCTGCCTCGCTTGGTGCTCAGCGTTAAGAGGATAGTGTTAGGACTGGTTGGCCTGGTGTCAGGATAATGTGACTGGGTGGGACATCATGCTACGTGTCTGCAGCTTGATGCCCCAGTGCCAGACATCACTATAAACTGCCTCATTGCAGACATCGTAGCGATATTACTGAAAAATTGTTAATGCTACGTTAAAAATCTTAATCAAACAAACAAACAAACAAACCTGTCGTTCTCAACTCTTTTGTTTAGCCAAGCCACCTGTGATTTAGTTAGGTTTATACTCCTGTCATTCTCAACTGTTTTTAAGTGGACAGTTATTAATTCAATGAGTCGGGCGTGCAGGCACAAAATGAAGTTCATTATTTCACTTTTTTTGTGTGAAATATACTGATTTAAATAATTTTTAACTGTGCTGATCATAGGTCAGTCACAAGAATGATGAGATTGCCTGTTGTCTGTCATCCATCAGTTAGCACAAGCTTGTTATCACTACTCCATCAAAACTACTTAGATGATTGCCATGCAATTTTGCACGCAAATTCATCCCATGGTATTGATGGGCCCAAATGAAAATAGTGCTGATCTGATATCCAATATGGCCTCCATGGCAGTCATCCTGAAACTCTTGCTATACTAATCTTGATTGTTTTTGTTTTTTTTGTTTAACGCCATTTCTCCTTTGAATACGTTCCCCAATCACATTACTTTAGGGATATTAGCCTGCTACCTCGCGAATCCAGCCCTACCAAAAGACGAAAATTCGTCTTTCCTGTCTATGTCATATAGACAAAGGGCAATAACTCTTGCCCATTACCTCCCCTTGCCGCCCGTTAGGTGTCGCTTCTTTAGTTTTTTAGCTTCGCTGTACGCGAAAACACGTACAATTAGACCTCCAATGAATCCAAGCCATCTTAGTGTAAATTCTGACCATCCGAAGTTAAATTTGGAATTACTGTGTTGGATAATCATTCCTCTACAGGTCGTATACATTATTTTACAATATTTTCCAATTTGAGTGACTTTGTCACCTTTTCTAGACTTCGGACCAGGTTGCAACGTGGTCAAAGCACGCTTATGGCGGTACTAGCATGTAATACATGTAGCACTCAATAATTTCGCTTATTCCGTATGTAACGTTTACGATATTAGCGACTAATAACGTGCTGCATTGATAATGTGTGCTTTATTTATCTTCTTTGGCGTTTCAGTAGACTTCAAAAAAGTCTTTGAACGACCAATTTGCGACTTTAATGGCGAACTTCGTCTTGTAGTCACGAGTTCACGCAACACTTAATCATTTCGCTTCCTCCGTTAGTTACGGTTATGGAATAGCGACCTAATAGCGTACTGAAGTTTTAATTTGTGCTTTGTTTATCTTTTTCTCCGTTTCAGTAGACTTCGTCTCTGAACGACCAGTTGCGACTATTAATGGCGGAATTTCGTGTTGTAGTCACAAGTTCACGCGACACTAAATCATTTCGCTTCCTCCGTTAGTTACGTTTATGGTAATAGCGACTTAATAGCGTGCTGAATTGCTAATTGTGCTTTGTTTATCATCTTTTTCGTTTCAGTAGACTTCGTCTTGAACGAACCATTGCAACACGCTCACGGCGATAACTAGTGTTGTCATTAAGAGTTAACATGGCACGGAATAATTTGACTACTCCGTTAATAACGGTTATAGTATTATCGAATTAATAATATGCTGAATTTTTAATTTGTGCTTTGGCGGAATTCATGTTGTAGTCATGAGTTCACGCGACACTAAATCATTTCACTTCCTCCGTTAGTTACGGTTATGGTAATAGCGACTTAATAGCGTGCTGAATTGCTAATTGTGCTTTGTTTATCATCTTTTTCGTTTCAGTAGACTTCGTCTTGAACGAACCATTGCAACACGCTCACGGCGATAACTAGTGTTGTCATTAAGAGTTAACATGGCACGGAATAATTTGACTACTCCGTTAATAACGGTTATAGTATTATCGAATTAATAATATGCTGAATTTTTTAATTTGTGCTTTGTTCTCTTCTTTTGTCGTTTCAGTAAGCAAAGTCGACAACGAAGGCATGAATGGCAAAATGGGTGTTGGCAATGTGGAAATGGAGGAAATTATGTTGACATGGTTTAGGCTGCCCAGTGGGTGTAAATTTCACCGCAGATCCGTACATGGCTTTCGGGCCTGTAAGTCCGGACGCATGGAGTCTATGCTGGATCAATTGGATCCATTTTAATATGCACTTTCGCCGGCCTTCCAGCTGTCAGTCCAGCTGACACCGTCAGTTCAGCCGGCACTTCAGCAGGCAAACCGGCATTAACCGTCCATCCGGCACCGTCCGTTCAGCCCAAATGGCACCGGACGGCCAGCCGACCTTCCAGCTTGCATCAACAGGCACCGGTCGTTCAGCCCAAATGGCACCGGCCGGCCAGCCGACCTTCCAGCCTGCGTCGACAGGCACTGGCCGTCCATACGGCAACGACCGTTCAGCCCAAATGGCACCGGTCGTCCAGCCGACCTTCCAGCCGGCATCAACCGGCACCGGCCGTCCATCCGGCAACGACCGTTCAGCCCAATTGGCACCGGTCGTCCAGCCGACCTTCCAGCCGGTATCAACCGGCACCGGCCGTCCATCCGGCAACGACCGTTCAGCCCAAATGGCACCGGTCGTCCAGCCAACCTTCCAGCCGGCATCAACCTGCACCGGCCGTCCATCCGGCAGCGACCGTTCAGCCCAAATGGCACCGGTCGTCCAGCCGACCTTCCAGCCGGCATCAACCGGCACCGGCCGACCATCCGGCAACGACCGTTCAGCCCAAATGACACCGGTCGTCCAGCCGAAACCTGCACCGGCTGTACATCGGATTTACGGAGATTATAGTGATGTACCCGTCAGTCAATCTACACTACTGGTTACATATCACTACCATGAGAGAAATGTTATAGATGAATCTCCCTCCAATCAGACCATTCGAGAGGCAGGTGCCGGTCATAGCCGGACCTTCGCCGACATTCCGGCCGACCATATACCAGACAAATTAGTCGGTATTGCCGGTGTACACCTCCCGTCATGTCAAATACGTGACGGTGTGATTTTAAAACAAGGGAGAATTAGTGACATTATCAGAGGTGACGGAATTGAGTTATCTATGCCACTTGGTATGCGCTACCCAGATATGACAGCTTTACCAGAACAGGTCTTTCAGGCCGACCATCCGCCAGTTCAATCAGCCGGCAGTGCCGGCCGTCCATATGTTCACGGCTTCTCCACAAGGGAGATTTAGTGAAAGTGTCAATTATGACAGAATTGCGTCATCTAAGTCACCTTGTATGCTGTACAGATATGCAAGCTGTACCAGAACCAACATTCCCTCTGAGCGAATGGTAGATGGGCGCGCAGTGCTGGACGCACTACATAAGCATTATGTAATTGTTATTACCTTACAGTCGGCACCATCCGGCACCGGGCGTCCATCCGGCAATGACCGTTCAGCCCATATGGCACCGGTCATCCAGCAGACCTTCCAGCCGGCACTAACCGGCACCGGGCGATCCAGCAATGACCGTTCAGCCCATATGGCACCGGTCGTCCAGCCAAGCTTTCAGCCGACACTTGCCGGCACTGACCGTTCATCCGGCTCCGGCCGTCCAGCCCAACAGGCACCGGTCGTCCAACCGTATGGAGATTTTAGTCTTATACCAGTCCACCCGACTATACCGCTGTACCAGCACGGGGACTTTTATCATACCGCAATCCGCACAAATCGGATTGACGAAGATTCTAATGATGTTTCCGTCTGTCAATCCGTACTACCGGTTACATATCACTACCATGACACAGATAGTTGGCGAGGAATCTCTCGATCCAACCCGACCATTCGAGCGGTCGGTGCCGGTCATAGCTGGCCCGTCGCAGTCATTCAGGCCAAACATATGCCAATCAATTCATTCGGCATTGCCGGCCGTCCATAGGCTAACAGCTCATCCACAAGGGAGAGTGAATGCCTTTATCAGAGATGATGGAATCGAGTCATCTATGCCACCTGGTATGCATTACCCCGATATGGATGCTTTACCAGAGCAAGATTATGTACATAGTGAGTGCGATGAGTCGCAGGCAAATCAGCGGTATGCAGATCCAACTATGGAACGGACTGAGTTCAGCTTCAAAGCCGCAGTGGAGGAAATTTATAGGGTGTTGGCCCCTTCAGAATGCCCTCCACCTCCTGCTGCCATTACCGACTATAAGGTTAGAGCGTCGGTCGATCTGGATGAGGGGGAGAGACTCTATCCTTCCGCCTCCTTCCCCAGTCGACAAAATTAAGGAAATTAATGACCGTCTGTCGACACGTATAGGGGATCCAGGAATTGCTAAGGTTTTTCTTTTCTGAAAGCCAAGTACCAGCGTCGTTTTCAGGTCGATGGTACAAAACTCACTCCGGTGCGTTTAGTACTGAGGTCCCGGCTCTGGATAAAAATATGGCAGCAGTCCATATGTCTGCTCCATTGTCTTATAAAGTGGACTAAACGGTGTTCAATGCCAAGTCCAAGCTGGTTCGAAATGTAGTCGCTACGTCTTCACTGTTAGATCTAGCCTCCCTAGCCATTTTCAGGATCGCTGATAAATCTGGCAATGAACATGCTTGGGATTCGACGGCCCAGTTAGCTAGGGTTCTTAACAGGGCAGCTCACCATTCCATGGCCAATGCGCTGACTGCTTCTGCCAACCTAGACCTGATACGTCGTGACGCATGTCTGAAGGGCACGTCGCTTAAACCCCATCATATGCTGGCTAGATATGACCGACGCACATTTCACGTCCCTATCCCACGAGTTGCGGACATTTTCCGTTGTGCTTGTCGGGACTAGGCTTATCAGTTCCATGTCATACCTTTTGGCCTAAATTTAAGCCCTTGGGCTAGTACCAAGGTTATGGATTACGTCGTCACCCTGTTCCGCTCGACTTCATCTATTGCATCGGCAGTATATTTGGACGACATCCTCCAGTAACATCTGTCAAGTTCTACTCTGCTCAAAGGCAGAAACGATCTTATATCACTTTACGTCATATAGGCTTTCTCGTGAACTGGATAAAGTCTGATCTCTGTCCAATCCGGATTTTGGTCCATCTGGGTGTGGAGTTTCTCCCGATCTGAATCTGGTAAGGCTTCTTCGAGTTTGCGATCATCCAGATAATTGCACTCGTAGAGTCCGTTTCCGACAGGATGCGCATTTTAGCGAGAGAGTTGCAGATCCTCGGATCATTCAATGCGGCAGCAGACTTGATCCCTCTCAGCCGTCCTTTTAGGCGCCCTTTACAAAGGACTTTGCTAGCGTAATTGCGCCATTTTCAAGTCCCTTCGATCCCAGAAAACAGTCATGCTCACGCCAGAGATACGATCATTCTTGAGTCAATGGCACAACCCCAGTAGGCTGTCCACAGGGATTACTCTGGAGATACCCCAAGGGGATAACGGTATATTCCGCCACTAATACCTACGGTTGGGGTGCCCACCTGTTGCCGGACTTAGATACTGTCAGCGGCACGTGGGTGCCAGGGGCGAGCCCTTTCCACATCAACCTTTCAGAAATAACGGCTGTCATCAATGCCTTTCATTTCGGGCAGGATCAACTCTTATTACAAACTGCCCTCATTATGTCAGACAACATTGTGGTGGTGCCTTGCCTCAAAACAAGGGGACACCAATCACCAGACCTGTGCAATCTGAACTGGCAGTTTCTACATTGGTTCGACAATCTCCACCTCAATGTACAATTCAGACACACAGAATGGTCACTCCATCAATCGGACTTTCTTCCAATCGACACACTTTGGAGACGTCCGATGATTGATCTTTTGCAACAAGGTGGAATAGCAAATTCTCCACCTTTCATCTCACAGGTTCCAGACCCAGAAGCTTGGGTCGTGGATGCTCGATCAATCACCTGGGAAGGGTTGTGGTCATTCTCCTACCCTCCCACGGTCTTGGTACTGGAATTAATCCAGAAGTTAAGGGGTCAGAATTGTCAGATGGTTCTGATTACCCTTCTCAGATGGAACAACTACTGGGTCTCCGATCTACTCAATCTAGGCGATAGATCTACCCAGGAAGATTACAGTCAGCACAAGTATTCACAAGCAACCGCGGCCAGGGGTGTTCCACCCCTGTCCGGACCGTCTTTTTGTTCAAGCTTGGCTCTTGTCCAGACAGCCTTGCAAGACAAACAATTTAAATCTTTGATTGCGGAGAGAATCTCGAGAGCAAGAAGGCCCTCTACTCTGAAGGTTTACGAGGGCAAGTGGCATGTTTTCAGAGACTGGTACCATATCATTCACATTGTTCCTCTGAGTGTCACAATCCCTCAACTGGCCAACTTTTCTCTGGCTTTTCAAGGAGAAACATCTGGCTCCAGTTATTCTCAAATGTTACCGCTCCATGATATCAGACACATTCCGCCATTCTGGTACATGTGCTATCAGCCATGACAAAGATTTGTCAGATCTTTTAGACATTTAAAAAAAAAAAAAAAAAAAAAAAAAATTCAATCGACTTATATCCCTCACCCTGTTTCCAAATGGAATCTGTCCTGGGTTTTAACATGACTCAATTCAGACAGTATTGAGTCTTTAACCCACGATTAGTTAAAGCTACTATCATACAAATTGGGTTTCTTGATAGCCTTAGCTTCAGCATGCAGGGTGAGCGAGTTACATGTCCTTTCTAGTGACCCGAACTCTCTTCCGTTCCGATCAGAGGGTTTGATGGTCCTCTTGACGCAGCCAGGCTTCGTAGTCCAAAATAGATTACCATACATTGGCGATCAACGAGTCGTCATTAGCTCGCTTTCTTTATAGATAAGTCAGGATCAACAGCCATGTAAGATCCTGTTTGGGCACTCTAGCACCATTTCAATGCATAGAGGTGAGTCAGGTCACATACAAGCACCTCTTTTTTCTGGTGATAGCTGGGATATGAGACATCACCATTCAAGCCCTTGCTTCATGGCTGTAGTGGGTTATACGCTCGGCGTACTCTGAGAATTCGCAAATCAGTCACCTTATAGAAGCTGTTGGCTGACATGCAGAGTCAACCTTCTACAGTTTTATCTTCAAGTTTGTACTCGCAGAGGCAAACATTGATTCTAGTAGGTCCGGTGTTGGGCAGCCCAGACGCCCACCAGACTCATGTACAACAATCAGCACAGCCTATTAGCTTCGCTGGATTCGCCAGATAAATTTTCGTAGGTAAGAAGATTTCAATATCTATCTTCTTAACCGTATAAAAGGGTCACATATCACGTGACCCTGGGCTGTGTTGCTGATTGAAAATTAGGAGACCGGGTTATCATTCACATGGGGAATCCAACCATCATTCCCTAGAGGATACCCGTGTGGAGGTCGGATGCTCCGCATTCCCTCCTCCTATTACTTATTCTCCTAAAGTAATGTGATTGGGGAACGTAGCAAATTTTGTAGTAAATTATGTTTCTCCGAGAATACTTACCCAATCACATTACTAAGAAACCCTCCCAACCACCCCGCCATGCGAGCATCCTCGTGTTTTATATATCGCTCAGCTTAAAAACTAAAGAAGCGACACCTAGCGGGCGGCAAGGGGAGGTAATGGGCAAGAGTTATTGCCCTTTGTCTATATGACATAGACAGGAAAGACGAATTTTCGTCTTTTGGTAGGGCTGGATTCGCGAGGTAGCAGGCTAATATCCCTAAAGTAATGTGATTGGGTAAGTATTCTCGGAGAAACATAATTTACTACAAAATTTGCTTTTTCAGCATAATATAGGCTATACATGGCGGCCAGTATTAATGGTGGAGGAAGAACCCAGAAATCCCCCTTAAAGAACCACCAACCCACGAGAAGCTACTGGCAAGCTTTCTCACATAACTACATTAGCCGAATCTTAGACTCGAACCCATGCAGACAGAGGTGAGATGGCAGTGATCCGTAACGGACAGCGCTTTAGACCACTCGGCCACTCGAGGCCCCCTATACTAATCTTGAATAGATTGTTATATTGAATGGGATTTTCAATTAGACTTTATAAAATGTATTACTGCTCTTTAATTAAAAGTAATGCTGATCCAATGTACAATATGGCCACAGTGGTAGCCATCTTGAAAATCTTATTATCAATGGTTCTCCTTAGCAGATTGTTGCATTGACATGGATCTTCTACTGAAAGACTTCTTATGATGCCATATTGGTCCTACATGAAAATGGTGGTTATCTGATATCCATTGTGTCCACCATGGTGGCTTTTTTGAAAATCTTATCATTGCTACCCATCCTGAATGGATGGTCTTATTGACCTGTAGTTTTCACAAAACATATAGACTTCTTAAAATCTCCTGTTGGTTCTAAATGAAAATGATGCCTCATGGAGAAAATCCTGGTTTTGTTTTTCTCTCATTTACAGGTAGTCATATCGACATGGAGTTTTCACTAAAAGATGTTTTTTTATGTCAAGCTGCTTCTCAATAAAAAAAAACACTGGTCATTGGTAGCCATCTTAAAATTTATGCCATCACTACTCCTTCTGAAGGGATGGTCATTTTTACATGGTGTTTTTTTTGTAGCAAAAAACATCTTTCACTATATGTGGTTGGTCATTTATGAAACTTATACATATGTGACCTCCAGATGTTTAATAAATCTCTGTAACACAAACAGCTAACTCTGAAAATGATGGCGATACCAATATTTAAATAAAATACTACTTTTCTTGTAAAATACGCTTTTTTTCTGTATTAAAATGGTCAAGATCTAATCTCGATCATAGCTGTTTTGACTGCCATCCTGAAAATTGGTGTATGGCTACCCTTCCTGAATGTATGGTTTTATTGACATGAGAGTTATAACTAATATAATATAATTACAGTATGTTGATGATTCTTAATAAAAACGGTGTTCATCAAAGCTTCGATATGGCACAATAGTGGTACATCTTGAAAATCTTATAATCAATACTCTTGCATTAATAATGGCATTGACTTAGACTTTTGACTAAAATGTTCTTGCATTATTGGTTTGCTTCTGAAATTTGTACTTTTTGAAGGAGCTGTGAAAACATGATATAGTTGACCTTAGAAATTAGAATCAGAGATCATTGCTTGCATTTTTGTACTTCATTTAACATATGAATTCAGTGACTTGTATTTATACAAGTGAATTTCAACCAGACTTTATATTTGGTTGCATTCCAATGTACAAATTGATAGTCAGTTATCTGACATCGATTTTAAGGTCATAGGTCTTGATTGAGTTCTTAGTTTTACTGACTCGTGAACTTGATAACACAAACAAGTATGATTGGATTTGTATCTTATCCAGTCATGGATACAGCTGGTGAAACTTTGCATGTGGGTATATCTTGATATTGTCAGGTTGAATGAAAATCTATTCATGATATCAGGTTAAAAGTTAATGACCATGGCAAATATGTTTATCCTCATTAAGCATCTTGTAACGTATTAACTCAGAAATATATTTATATTACCAAATTTGTTATGTTCGAGATTCTATAATACCTGAAATGATTTCAATATTCTATTGTTAAAATGAATAAAAGAAGAGAAGAAACAGTCTTTATCTTGGATTCCTAAATATTCATTTCATTAGTAGAGTGTAAGTCCCATCAAGGGAGTCTTGGTAATTTTCATGTTTGATTTATCTCCTTTTAGGAGGAGTTAGAAGATCGTTTAGATAAAGTTCAGAGAGAGCTAGGTTCCATCCGCATGTCACTCAAAAGATGTCATGTGCTGAAGTCAGCCTTTTGACGAGGAGGATCCTGCTTATAGCTTAAAACTCCGCAGATCTGAGACATTGAACATGATTTTTTTATTTTATTATCAAGTATTGGGTATCAATTTTCATGGATTTACAAATGGTCAAAGTTCCGTCCATTGCTTTTATTGGGCAGTATTAGAAACTATAACTCTAGTCAGAGTTTCAGAATGTTAGTTGATTCATTTGATGCCATTTAGTTGCACATATACAGAAAGGATGTGTGCAAAAAAAAAGATAATTGAAACCCAAAAAAAACAGTAGTCATTAAAGATTTTTTTCCCACTATGTATCATCAGGTTTAATTTATTGATCTATCTTTCTATCTTTCAAAATGTTTTTATATATGTCAGTTATTAAATATATTTTACAAAATATTCATGTATATAAATGGCATTTGTAGTGGAAGACAAGATTGCTGATTTGCTCATCAAAACAACAAGTTGACCTCTATTAGTTTCAGTACTAATTCAACAGACAGTTATTTTATAATGTAAACCAAATGAAAACATTGACAGTATTATTTTGTTCACTGTCAGTGTAATAACAATGGAAAATAATATTTATACTATATTTAAGTCATTATGGAAGTAAGTTTAAAAAGACATCTGTACTGTAAGTTTAAAAAGACCTCTGTACTGTAAGTTTAAAAAGACCTCTGTACTGTAAGTTTAAAAAGACCTCTGTACTGTAAGTTTAAAAAGATCTCTGTACTGTGAGTTTAAAAGAACTCTGTACTGTGAGTTTAAAAAGAACTCTGTACTGTGAGTTTAAAAAGAACTCTGTACTGTGAGTTTAAAAAGAACTTTGTACTGTGAGTTTAAAAAGTCCTCTGTACTGTAAGTTCTAAACAAATTTTCTTCATACTTCATTGATGTCCCATAATAAGTGTGACATTGATGGAACCCTGATGTGATATTGCCATGAAGTGGTGGCAAAAATATTATTTTTTCTTTTGTCTAATAGGCATTATTATGTATGTAATTGTTCATGTTTACCTTTATTTAAATATGTTCATTTTCCTTCAAGCCAGGTGTACATGCTTTTTGGTACACAGTCAACTCTATAATGTACAAAATATGCGTTTCCATCCTTGTAAATGCTAGCTCAACCGATTTTTGTTGTTTCAATTTATTGTCAGGGATTTTGAAACCAAAATTATCAGTCAATTAGTAACTACAAACCCACTCCATTAATTGGCCATGATGCAGCCATTTAATCCAGTCAAAAAGACTAACTTAAAACGACAAAAGTAATATAATTACTTGAAACACAGTTGAACTAGTAAGCAATGGTACTAGAGAACTAGTAAGTAACAATACTTGAGATCCTTAAAGTTTTTTTATCAGTCCTTTTAAGGCAAAAATGTTTTTTTCAATGAAAAAAAATCATGATTTATATTATACTGTGTAAATGAAAAAAATGGTCAGAAAATTTTAATCATTCAGTTATGACCTAGAAAATTAAATGCCTTTAAAATTACCAGATGCACTGTACAAATTAACAAAATGCATTCAACAAAAGTCATTCCATTAGATTTATTTCTGACATTTCTGCAAAAGAACTTCATGTTTGAAGGTTGACCCGATATCACTCTCCTGAAGTCCATTCATCCATCGGTCTGTTCATCCAGCATCAATGCTGAAGTTAACTGTTTGCATTTTGGTCATTCAGATTTGCATTTCAGTCATTCACTGTTACCTTTCAGAGTTATGGGACTTAGTTTGTGAATGTTTCATAAGAAATATAGGTGTCAGTGAAAACTAGTCACTGTGATCTGTACTTTTAAATGAATTAATGTATCTTGATGAATGATAGCCATAGATCTACATTTAAGGTTCAGTGACTCGTGCTTACTAGTGATGTTATCTTGAATTTGTTAACTTGTAATTGCCATAATAATGTTTGTACTGTTGCATGCCAAGCAATGCCAAAGTTACAGGTCTAGGAAAATTCAAAATTTTGGTCACACTTGCCTTGTTATTTTAATCCAACAAGCATATATCAGTTGAACAGTATTAATTCAGAGGGCCGAGCTGAAACTAATAAATGTTCTAATCAATGTTGCACATTGAGTAAAAGCTAATGGGTTCCCCCCAGTTTTTTGTTTTATGTCTACCAAATCTTTATCCTTTGTGCCCTACTGGGCAGGCTTTTTTGCACCACCACTCTCCCCAAGTATATAGAAATATCCCTACTAAGTTTCTTTACTGGATGTTCACCCATGTCTTTGTGGTGCTGGCAATGTCCAAGGCTGCTTATGGTGATAAAGCAGTAAGATGACTGAATATCTATTTATAAACAATGTATCAGGCAATGAAAAACTTCAATGTTTGTAATAGTCAGCTGATTTACAGTGAAGAGTTTTTGACAGCTGTTTATGTGACATATTTTCAAGATTATAGTCAAATCTTCAGCAAGGATAATTTAATTTATTTTATGGTTGACAAAAGAGACCAAATTTATGCAAGTACATGATTTGTCATTTAATTAGTTTTTTTTATGAGTTGCTTGAGTAGGTGATAAAACGTTTATGATTATAATAATTGTAAGTGTTCTGTAAAATATGATTGTAGAGTGCAGACCACACATTTAAGGTGGCAGAATTGTCAAATGCAAACAACATCTCATTTCTATAGTCCTGTTAGTGCATCATGTATCATTATTTTCATTTGTCTCTCAAAAATAGTGTGTCACCCTGATTGGAGGAGAGGGGGCACATTGTCCTCAGTCCTATGAATCCTGTGTGCATCAATGTCAGTATTATTGAACTGGAAGTGAGCAATCTGAAATCTGTATGGTATTGCAGATATATATATTTTTTCAGCACACCAAATCCAATTTCAGTACATTACAGTGGTGACATGTTTTGTTAGTATTGCTTACATCTGTGCTAAGTTTCTTTGGGTTAGAGTTTGCATTTAGTTCCATTTCTCAAACGGTATTTCTTGCAGGGTCATGTAACTTGGGATTATATTACATTTTGTTGAGCACTACTGCACCTTTCAGTCAAAACCAGGTAACTGTAACCTATATTTCCTAACAATGACTAGCAATAACCCATGCATTTCTCAGAAACTACCGCCTACAGGCATGTAAAGTTGTATATAGATGCATCATGAAGACAGCAGCACCTTTGCACCAGAACTGTTTCTGTGAACTGTGAATTGTTTCTGTGAATTGCAGTCAGAAACTACTGCCTACAGGCATGTAAATTTGTAAATAGATGCATCATGGAGACAGCAGCACCTTGAACCAGAACTGTTTGTGTGAATTATATTATCTTGCTGTCAGAAACCAAACAATATAATTTTTTTTCCATAATATAGACATTACTTTGTTATTTATGTGTAACCCCTTGCAATCACATAAGGCCAGTGAGGAGATTTTTAAGTTGGTCCAAAAGTTCAGAAAAGAATCTATAGCATTTGGACACCCTGCCATTTGATTGTACCCACCCCCACCCCTTGCCAATTTTAAGAACAAAAGGAATCAGGAATATAAACGATGCATTAAACTCATTCATCAATTTATAATTTCTAACCTGATTGTCTCCAAGGGCTCCCAAAACCTGTCAATTTGTTGATGTTTCAAATCAGATTGGAGTTTCGTTGATAACGTGGTTGATGTAACATGGTTGCCATACTTGCAAGGGCAAATCTGTGTTTTCAAGCAACAAATGTGATGTTGTTTACTATCTTTAATAATATCATTAATTCTGTAAATATTGGAATAGCATATCTTCAAACACATGTATACAAGAGGTCATCCTTTTTATAGTTTCATGTTTGTGGGGCAATTTTAAAACTCAACATTACAAATGTTTGATGCATATGACACATTTTTGTTTACTGAAATAGACTGTTTGAAAAAAATTGTTATCAGTCTGTCAGCTTGTTTAATTTGAGAACTTCAGTTTGGTTTGAAACACCAATATGTCAAAAGCGTTACAGACTCCCAGGCATCAACCTTGTTAGAAATTAAAAAATGATCAATGAAATGACAAAAGTTTTCTATATGTTTATGTAATTGATGCTTTTCAGTTTTAATATCTGTAGAAAGGTACAAAAGGGAGGGAGGGGGGTGAATACTAGAAGAGGCTTGTTTATTCACTATATATGTCTTCAAAAAAAACAAAAATATATCTTTGGTAGATACTTAGTTACTATGTATAATATACTTATGATCTATACCATATGAGATAATGTTAAGACCTTTGCCTGCATCAGCAATAAAGTTTTTTATTTCATCCTTTTATTTGTATTGACATGCATCTGTGATCAGTGTTTATTTCATTACTATTTGGTACAAGTACAATACAATGTGTGCAGGTTTCTTTGAGTATTTTGTTTAACTTCTTTACTAACCTCAGACACATTATCTGAATAAGATTATTGTTTATGTAAATAGCTGAAGTTAAGCTTAATCTGGTTACATAATCCAAAGAATCTTAATCCTCAGTATCTTGTTTAGACTTTTATATACTTGCCATGTTGATAATCAATAATAAACACTGTTTAATACTTTGCATTTCTCACATATATTGTTATGTAATGTTGCTAATTATTGTCTTATATTGTGGTACATGAATTTATTACATAATGTTATGACACTTTGAATGCATATTTAAGTAAGTTGTACATTTAACCAGATTGGAAAATGTGTACTGTGTATGAATGTACTAAATATACAGGGAATGTTTAGCATCAGTTGAATGAATAATAACATACCAGCAGTTGATAATTTTTTTAAAAATCAGGTTGGAAATGTATGTACTAAGAAATGTACAAATGTACCAGTATCTATTATCGAGAAACATTTAGCAAGACTCAAGTGAATCACAACATGCTCGTAGTTAAAACTTAAGCAATTTGTAAGTTTAAACAGGATTTTTAGAGAAAATGTACACTGACTTTTTTCAAGGCGACAGACTTTAATTTTCTTACAGTAAGTAGTAATCCATATACATGTACCAATTAGAGGTTTAATTTGAATCAATTTCTAGCCAGAGTGATAGGATGTTTTTTAAATTCATGCAAATATTTCAAAACTTTTTTTCTTCCAAATAGTATACATAGATATTATTATGTTTATTGTTTATCAAATACCATATATACTCACATATTAGTCTCTTTAAACTGCAAACAGGATAGATCCTGAACTGCTGTTGCATGATGCACCAGCAAATCATGGCTCAGGTCTACTGATGCATGATGCACCAGCAAATCATGGCTCAGGTCTACTGATGCATGATGCACCAGCAAATCATGGCTCAGGTCTACTGATGCATGATGCACCAGCAAATCATGGCTCAGGTTTACTGATGCATGATGCACCAGCAAATCATGGCTCAGGTCTACTGATGCATCATGTGCTGACAGACCTGGATGTGTGCAGTTTGCAGTTGGACTGAATTTACAGATCTTGAAATTTTCTAATGCTGTAACTACATTGGCATGGCTGGTACAGGAGTAACATTTCTTTACACACATATACACACATACCGTTTTTGGTTTAGTGCCTAACTTTTCTTGCCATAACAGTTTGCATTCGCAGTTCTTATTGACATTGTTATGCTTATATCATATAGTTTTGTAAGATTTAGAGATTCAGTAACAAAGTGTAGGTGGTTGTAACTTTTCTTACGGACAATAAAATCATAAAAAGTTGTTTGTTTTAATGTCATTCTTGTGGTTTTAAAAGTCACAGCAACATAAATAGTAATGGCCTTAGTTATGGTCGTTGTTTTCCAACGTTACAATTGCGGTTGATGTGGAAGATGCAGCATCTAGATGTATTCTAGTCACACCTGATTGGAAAAAAATCTAGTAGGGGCAGGCATGTGTAACTTCTACCATGGTGCTAGCAGGATATCAATTTTTGTGAAAGACAACAGGAATGAAATAGGGTTCTGTATATTTTAGATTACATTTATCATGTGCAGGACCGTGATACTTTCCAGTTATGTGACAGTGATCTTTTACACGGTCAGATCAAGCGTTCCCTTACAAATATGACATATCCTGCAAGGAGTATATTTTTTAATTTTTCTTGTCGAAGATTTATCAGGGTCATTTTCTGCACCTAGAACTGGAAGTACCATAGATTCAAAATCGGCATATATTATAAAAGCACTTTCATTTTGTGCCTGTAGTTTGTAAATTGTAATATTTTTTCATCTTTGCCAGGAATAGATATTCACTGCATGTGAAAGCAGTATTCGAGAAGTCGATCAAGAAACATTTGAGATTTACAGCCATGTAATCACTTGAAACGGAAATATTTATTTTCTTTATGCTTGTTATACTGACCTCTGGGTAGCCCCTTAACGTTTTTTTTATCAACGCATAATGATTTTTATAAAATCTTAAATGTACTGATTTGTGATGCTCGATTGCTGATGTATCTAGGATATACATTTTATGACTCACCATCGACACTAAAATACCTTATTACATTCTCAGGCTCCTGTTAACAAGAGATTGTTCTGTTTTTCGACTTTTGGAACTTGATTTTCAGAGACTAGAACCTTAATAGTATTACTGTGTTTTTTTAATCAAATTTCAAGCCTGAACCAAATGCAGTGTACTCTTTAATTTTTTTCCCTATATTTCCTGAAATATATTATGTGACAGCGATATCAAATCTGTCCCTCTTAAAAATCGACGAGATGTAGATAAAATATAAGATTCGGCAATTCCCTCGCTGCGTCGCTTAGCAGCAAACTGCCCTGATACATGAGTCTGATTGTCTGGCCCATCATTACCTTTCTGCTGGAATTCCAGAGATATATTTAGCCTAGAAAACTGAATATAAAAAACTGTACTATGATCTTCAAACCCATTATTCGTGGCAAGTTCAGATTTGATTGTTGGCTGAAGCAGATATAAGTGGTGGTAGATACGTTTACTAGCCAACGCTAAATATCAACTCTCCAGCTGTTGTCAAACCAAGCAAATGCTGTGGCACATTTTTTGGATTAATAGCTTGTCGAGAACAAGCTTTTCTTTGCGATATCTGTACGTTTCAGCATCATATATCAGCGGTTATATATTTATCTAATGGTGAGATACAAAAATGTTAGATCTGGAAAACACAATACTTTAAGATGGAAAATGCATATGAACAACTTATAATCTCGAACGACCTCGCATGGTGTCAGGAGATTATGATGTCATCCTAGATATAACTTGTTCTTCGGCAATAAGATTGGTGTTTTGATAGATATAAAACAAAACGTTGTTTAGACGATCAGCAACATACATGTTAGTGTTTGCGGTTGTGAGTTGCTTGTAGATCTTTTGTTTTAGCGTGCGATCAAATACCTCGACGTTGACACTTTTCCCCTCATTCCCCGTGATATATTTAGTGATGTTATTTTGTTCCAGAAACTGCTCGAATTGCATATTTAAAAAACTCTGCTCCATGACCTACCATACGTTATTAGGCTTTCTTGATGTGCTGATTGTAATATCTCGCATCGCATCAGTTGTTTGCCTGTTTTATCTGTAACAGGTATGCTAAACGTGTATTTGATAAAATATATATCAGCTAAATTCATCAGGTACCCTTTTGTTTGTTTGTTTGTTTTTTTAGGGTTTAACTCCATTTTTCAGCACACGATTGGCTATACATGGCGGCCAGTATTACTGGTGGAGGAAGAACCAGGGTAAATCCCCGGAAAGAACCACCGACCCACGAGAAGCTATTGGCAAGCTTTCTCACATATCAACATTGGCCGAATCTGAGACTTGAACCCACGCAGACAGAGTTGAGATGGCAGTGATCTGTAACGGAGAAGGCTTGAGACCACTCGACCACTAGGGGCCCCCGGTACCCTTTTGTTGTCACTTTGTCGTGAAATATTTGACATATCAGCTACATCTACTGCCCATATGTCATCAACTGAATTGGCGACAATTTTTTAGGTTTGTGAAGTTCATATGCCTAAGTGCTTTGAAATCTATCATCAATAAGTACATTTTTACCACGCCTGATTTTATATTTTTCCCTAATGATACCTTGTACTAGCTTACAATCAATTCGCATTTGTACCCTGTGAAACAAGACAACTTTTGGTTTCAAATTACTTAGCTCACCAAGCATAATACGGTCACAATCAGATTTATAATTTTCGTTGTCACGGTAACATGACACATTGCGATTTCATCACAGGGATTGTATTGTCATTTTCATTAAGCTCATGATAGAGCGGATTCCAAGGCTCTGTATACCTGTGAAATAGCAGGGGCCATTCCGTGCTAGGTCTTTGTAATTTACTAATTAACTTATGAATTTATACGCCAGTTCCGATTTCATCTCGTAATTTACAACATTGGTAATAAGTTACTATTTCTGTTTTGATCTTTACAGAGATCGTAGTCAGCTTTAAATGTACTCACTTTGCTTCCAGATTGGCTTGTAATTTTGTTATAATTTACTCATCGACTAAACTAACATCAGGAATTCTCTGCATTTCCGGATATTCAGGTAATAGTGAGTCACGGTTAAGAAACATACTCTTTTTGTTGCCACATGTATCACGGACACTTTTCAGCATTAGTCGATTATGTTTAGTAGTTTCCGTGGTTTCATCTGTACTTTCCGTTTTAATATCTGCATTTCAGGTAATGCATTGTCATTTGTATATTTGCTTGTTAGATAAAATTGCAATTCTGTCGTTTTTTAAGCTCGGTTTAGGTGGAAATTGTAACATTAATTTCAGAAATCACCATAGGCGTGTTTGCAACGTGTTTGCATCCCGGCCATCTTTTGATAAACATAACACAATATCCACAAGTTGCAGCTCCAAGTTGCCGAACTCGATTAGACAAAAAGTTGATTTAATTTTACCTGAAAACTATATAGTACGTACTATTGGATAATATCACTTGGTGACAACTCAAAGAATCAAAAACAATTTTGTTTATAAAGTGCTACCCAATGCGTGCCAAATCTATCGTTAAAATTTTGAACATTTATTACACGACTAGTTACGAACTCTCCAAATTGAAGTGATAGCTCGTCTTTAGAAAATTTTCCTTGAAATCCGTTGATATCTTTAAGTTTATCTAAGATCTCAAAGTTGTTTGAGGAGCTGCCTCCTGGTACCTGGTAGCATTAGTCCTCTCCCACGTCCTATCCGCAGAAGATTGGGAAGCTATTTCTGCATTCAATGGCCCTATGGATCCACATTGGACTGCTTTCCCGTTCGTCTTTGAGGTTCTCTCGTTTTTATTTTTTTTTAGATGTTTTACGTTTCACTTCTGTTTTATGTTTCACGGGCTAATTTTATTTATAATCGTTAGACAAAATTACTAGATTACTATATGATACCATCACCGGACACAGCCTTTTTGTCGCTCCGGATATCGCACTCGAGGCAGCAGCTATCCATAGCAGTGCCTAGTACTGTAATATGGGCTTTGCAACAATTGCTGATGCAGGTCCCAGAAATTTACCACTTAAGTCTTTACTTCGAGACATTGTAGTAACTTGCGCTTCTGATAAATTGACAATAAAGGTTCGCATCGTTGTATTATTTTACTGATATTCCAGTGTTAACATTAGTTGTGCTGGCAGAACGCCAGCACGCGGGGTTCTGATTCTTTACCGAAACAGCTTGTCGTTTACCAATAACGTGTGCTAGTATTTATCTTCTATCGGCGATATGTTTGTTTCATGTATAATATATTTCATCGTATTTTACTTTGCTTTTGCTTCATAAAATTGTACCGCTCGTATTTATACATGGATAGTGTTTTGTAGAATCTATCGTTAACAATCTATCAGACACAATTAGCGCGTATGCATAATACGCAATTGCAGCAACTATATTCACTGCAAGTGTCCATATGAAGTCTATATCTGACGTTGATCCGATAGCTCGTGTACTATGTAACCAGTCGTAAATTGATATCTCGGATAACGTCTTCGATTGAAATTTGAACAAACTGTCAGCACCCTGAGATTTTTGCATAGCTTCCATCAAATATATATAAACTGGAGACACATCACTGTCAGCTAATGCAGCAAAATTACATTCGAATGCTAGTTCAGGATATTGTTCAGAACTTATTCTGACAAATATTCGTCTGAAATATGGACTAACAATACAGACTTGTTTAGTAGTTGGTTTCCGCGTCTATTCCGTCGTTGAAACATAATGAATTCTGGCCTTGATAACTGTTCGCTTGGCGCAGTTGTTATTCTGCAAGTGTTATTGATCAAATTTGGAATTTCGTTTTTATAAACTTTGTTCTGCATAAGAAAAGCAATTTTTTTGTGAATGCTGTAAACATCGTCTCATGTTCTGTCGATTTGTCTATCGATGGAATGTCACATGACATCCACAACGCCAATCGTGAAATCACAAACTGAAAATTATTAGTAGCATCTAGAGGATCATCAGCATCATCACAAACAGCAGTTCTCATCAGACAATCGCTTTGATCAGCTATGTCATGTATAAGTAAGTATATGTATTAATCCACGAAATATTTATTGTAAACCCAGAAATATTGTGTTAAGCTGAAGCATCATTGTTATTTGTAAACAATCTTCATTTAGCACGACCTTCATTATAACCTCCATTTCTAATATTTATTATATTTAGTATCCTGTTTATGATTGCTAATATTGAAGTTCAGTCAGCATCAGCAGCTAGTGCAGTAATTCCAAGAACATTACAAGCTGTTGTCTGAGTAGTCCCTGTCGCATCAGCATTTGCATTTTCAGCTGGTGCAGTAATTTCAAGGGATAAAGCTTTTACGATCAGAAAATATCGTACTAAAGCTACTCTGGAATCATCATAAGCTACAGCGGTAGTTGAATTAAGTAAATTCTTTTGAAACAGCAGTTTCAGTATCTTTTAAACACATCAAATTGTTTTGCAAGAGATCTCGAGTAGTCGTCGCTGAACGAAACTACGTTAAGAATAGTAGTTTCAGTTGGTAAGTGGATATAAATATCTTCTACAGTGTGATTAGCTAGTTGATATATTATGGCGCTTCTAAACAAGCTCAAATCATTATTAGCAAGTGTCACTTGTGTACCAGCAATTTCTGCCGCTGTACGAAACAATATCCTCGTCTCTTGTATTAAAAGTTAGTATGGCTGTCTTGTCAGGTAGGTTTGAGTTTTCATAGAGATATTCAACGTATTTGAATTCTGTTGTTGAATTATCTGTTGGTATTTTCCTCGGTCATGTAAATGTTATTTTTGTATAGACTAATTGTTAGACAAAACCGTAAACCTCTCTGCAGATTTGACGTTGTAAATCAACCCACTAGAAAGCCGCTGTATCTGGTCGAGTGCTAGCATTCCGAGGTCTTGTTTTAGTTACTAAGTTTCTGATAATTTCGTCGCCGTGCGAATATAGCAGTTTTGTCGTTTTATCAACAATGCAGTATTTTATTTTATGTGTCGGTAATATTTCAGAAATTGTTTGTTTTATATCCCAGTTGCTTGGTACCGACGTAATTGGCAGACTACATTGTGGTCGCCCCTTAATTTTATCAACAAATTCTGTCCAACAGCTGTAGCCACTACAAAGGAGTCTTCGGTGGCAAAAGCTTCAGATGCGTAAACCGCGATATGCGCTATTTTATTTTGCAATTCCATGTATATTGTCCATTATTGTAGAGAATATATTTCCAAATAAACCTCGCATATATTTCTGTGATGTGATTTTTCGTTGTTTCATTTTATTATACAAAACTGTCTCATAAAATTGACTGTGATTAGTAAACTTAGCGTGGTAGGCTAGCACTGATATGTTCACATTGATCACAATAAGACAAAATGCAGGGAGAGTATATATCATTTAGTGAATGTCTTATTTTTTAAAAAAAACAAACAGAACATATATCTGATCAACTCAACAGAGTTCCAACACCCCGTTCTTATTTAACCTGGCTCACTGATGTCCCCCACAGTCTGGGATATACTTATTTTGAAATCATAAATGCATTACGAGACGACATTTTATTGACAAAGTAGGACTAAAATCAAAGTGTTATTTATGATTTTATTAGATCTTATTCCTTACAGAAGATATTAATTAAATAAATCCTTTATCACAATAACTACGACGACCACCATCTCTGCCTTCGTGCAACTGAATGATTTTGCTTCTTTGCCAGCTGAATAGAACAAATTTAGCATTCAACTAAAATCAAGAACCAAGTCCTAGACACCACAACTTATAACAAATAGAGACCTAATGAAAAGGAAATAATTTGTAATTCGTCAAACAGAAAATCTCAATCTCAAAAGCCTCTAAAGAACCCCTCGGCTGGACCAAAGGAAACTGTCTTGATCCAACAACTCTAACAGTGTTCTTGGTAACTTGAATTTGTTTTTAAAAAATTAAAGCGAGAATGACTCGGTTGTTTAACGGAGTCGCTGTAGAGCATTTTGAAAAGTTGTATGATTTAGAGGCCTGAGGTGTTGATCTTGAAACTTATCATGGGAAGAAATCAGTCGGAACATCTTTGTCTCGTTCCATTGGTATTAAAATATCTCAGAGGTGATGGTACTGACACTTTCCAATTTGGCATGGTTGTAGCTGACGAACATCTGGCTAGATATTAGAAGAATATATCTTAATGAAATGATGGATGTTGCAAATATAACTCGTACTACGTTTCAACCATCAATGAAATGCTTACACTTTCAATATTCAGTGATATTCATGTATCTTTAAAAAAAACATTCAAGAAATCATTCGGTTTCAATGGTGTTAAAATATAGTCTGTATCTACATCTAGAATTTGCAGATATCAGTCTGAAGCAAAACAGGATAAAATGAACTACGCCTTCTTGTGGTCTGCAGATGTGGTTACATTAAGCAGATATGATTTGGTATCGTCCTCTGATAAAAGTGTCATGGCAAATATTGTATCATCACAATGTACAATGATGTAAAAGACGCTAGACCTGTATATAGCTAACTGGTCTTCCTGACGCATAACTTTTCATTTTCTTTGTCTAAAATGTTTGGCAAACTTTGTTTGTTATTCGTTTTATTTATCCTCTGTAAACGCTAGCTGCTCTAGCACTGCCTAGCGCGTCAAATGTTCGGACACCTCGTTCTGATTTGATTTCATTTCTCCAGGTCCTGGTTTAGTTATCTTATGCATAGCGAGTAAAGTCGAAGTGGGATAGGAGATCCAGGTTACTTCGAACTATTGCCTATTAGCAATGATACGTAGCAGAGTCGTTGTGACGTCAATGAAGTTTTCCTAACAACCAAGGGGTAATGGGCAGTTGAAAATGGCTACAATATGCGTGTGAGGACTTTTTGTAGTATGCGAATGGCCATTGAGAGCGATCACTGGCAATTGAGTGAGAAGCATTCGGGTCTCTCCTAGTTCATGTTCAAACAAAGTTTTTATTTTATACAATTAAAAAGTGTTGGCTGGCCAGGGCCCTTAATGGGGCCCGGGCCGAACAACACTTTTTAATTTTATTCAAAATATATCCCCGGTTACCCCACCCCCCTGTCGGCCTGGAGTATGCGACAGAAAACTGAGAGGATATTCCATTGGAAGATTGGGAATCTCCTAGTTTCTTTTAAGGTCTAGTCAAATAGAGACTCAAAGTTAATCATATGCTGTTTGCAGTAGTCGCTACTAAAGTGACTCGAATATCTTGCGATTTACCATCCAAGTTTTGATATTTTCTGTACGCCAACATGTTCTGAGGAAACGTCTGTACATTAAAATTAACAATGTAATTTAAAACACTTGGACACACTACTTTCTTTATTTTCAGAACTTTCTAAAGCAATTCTGATAAATGCCTTGATTATAATTTAATCTAAGTAAAAGTTTTAGTACAGATATGTTAATGTGTTTATGATAAACGAATATGGAGCACGTCCGATGTTTGATCTTTAGTTTTGGAGGTGCGTGGATTCACATTTTGTCAGCTCTTCAGTTTCAGACGAAACTAAATCTTGCATGCTGACCGCAGAACCATAATGCCAATATAAAAGTGATCAGATTTGAGAAAACGCCGGAATTTGGGAAGTTTGGGTAATTATAGTGTCACTTCCGAAACTGGTAATATTTTGGACGACAAACATTTGAGTAGATGTGAAGGAACATATTCTTATAAACTTATGTACTTAACGACATTTCAACGATCAATGATATACATGCTGTTTTATTTTGTAATGTTATTTGTTCAACACTGTAAAGAAAAATGAAACCAATGAAATCATTCAGATATTATAGTACGAAACTTTACCGTCGCTGCTATTAACGATGACGTCAACGAAATTAGTATGATGGTTAACAATTACGGGCTTGAGGACAGTTCAAAATGGTAATTATTTACATCAGAGATATTTCTTCTAGCATGTGATGGAAAAGCCCGCGAACGTTCCGATTAGTAACAACCCTCGATGACGTCACGAGTGACATAAGATGACGTCACAACGCTCAAAGGTGATCTAGCTTGCTTCCGGCGTTCAACGTTTTGTTTATCAGATTGACTACCATGGGAGCTTCACACAGTAACCCTAAAGAAAAACAGAAACGTAAGAAGACACACGATGACGTAATACCAGGCGGGGTTATAGTTCATCAAATGCCAGCAGAAGAAATTGATGTAACTCGCAATGACTCGGATATGGAGTCAATTCGAACATGTAAGGACACTGAGTTAACTTCCAATGCTTCTTTGCCATTTTCTGCCGACACACCAAAACCCCGATCAACACCTCTCAGATTTCCTGCGTTTGAAATGTGTACTCCAGTGAGACAACATTTTAGCCTGGAAGACAAAATGATGATAGCCGAAGTTCTACATCAAGAGCATCTGCGACAGAAAGGACAGCAAGCACGAATATACGAAGAAAGAAGGATTCGACTGATTGAAAGGAAAGAGAGAATGGACAAAGAAGCTCGAGAAAGACTGCAGAGGAAAATGCGGGAAGTAGAAGAAAGAAGAAAATTCTTGGAGAAAGTTTCGAGGTCTAGATTTAACCAAACGTACAGCGAAAGTTTAAAAAATAAAACAAAGATTGGATTTGAGAAGAACGATTGTTGCACGCTTAATAATTCTGTTTCAGCTATGAAAACAGAGAACATTACATAAAACATTGACAGTGTACGAACATTTTGTTTTTCTTTGTCCAAATGCTGAATTATCAATCTCTATAATGGATCATTAAATAGCATCAATACAGTAACTATACTGAATTTCTGGAAAGTGTCGATGTCGCTAGGAACAATGAAAGTCCGGAAAGGTTTAAAACCTATATAAATATATGTTAAACGAAAATGGTGGTAAATACAATTTTATGCTCAACATTATTCTTCTTTTTAATTATTGTTGTTGTTATCTGGTGACCTATGTGGCTGGAAGCTCACGCTCTCAATTCCATTACAACACAGAATAGTTAAGCTTGTCCTGGCAATTGTTTGAGAGAAGAAATAATTGATGAAAATTAAAAATTACAACTACAAACCTTGTCAAACTGAGAGAACTGCTATGTTTAACTGTTTATTTCCGTTGAAATATAATTTATAGCAGAACTGTGTTGACCGGAAAATTCCTATATTAATTGGTACGGGCGTCGGACCAGTGAGGGCCAATTTTTTTTTATGTTTTTGATCCGTTCAGTCTTCGAAATACCGATATGAAAACCATTTCTTACGACCACAATCCTGGGCATATTACGAACCTAAAACGTGATGAAAATTTGAAAAAGACTATAATATTAACTCACCAGTTAGTATGCACGTTTCAGGGAGTGACGTATGTAAGGTGAAGTTGTTTGCATTTATAACATGCACAGTAGAGATAATGTTGGCATATCTCTATGCTGCTTTGATGTAATGTGTCTGACATTTCTTCGGATATTGTACTTGTGGACATTGGACATGATCTAAGCACATGGTAAAAGAAAAGGGATGCTTTCATGTGTTTTACAAATTAACCAGAATTAATCAAAAGTACACTAATTTTAGCAGTTATTAAAATAGCAAAAACGAATTTCGCTGAAGTAGGCAATAGTAGCTTCTGAAAGTGCAATGAATGAGTTACAAAATATCTCAAAAGTAGAACAAAAGTTACCGGCTCTTTTTTCTACAATTTACCTTTGAATTTCATGAAGTGAAAATAACCATGCGGAGCTAGCAGTTTTTTTTTAATACGAGCACATCTTAAGTGAACCAAAGCTGTATAATCTAGAACCTAAATTACACCCATCAATCATACATCAAAATAAAGGGAATTAAACGTTCTTCTAACAACACCTAAAATATACAAAGTCTTTATTAAAAATCCAGTATAACCACTGAAAAAATCTTGGGAAATTCTTTTTCTTTTAAATTATTATCCCCTGTAAAATACGAAACTGTAGAGCGCCATCTTAGTAACAGGGACAATATATTGATATCGAATTCAGCCTACGGCGCTAGACTCAGGACCAGTAAAGGCCAACGCTATATCTTTTGAATATATTCATACATATGATAAATTTCTAGCAAAGGTGGGTAAGTATATGTTGCCTACTTTCTCACTTAATGATTTTAAAAAAATATATTTTAAAATAGTAGATAAACGCAGCGTCATTTCTCAGTTTTACACAGCACAGTTTTCACAGAAGAAGTAGGATTCAGCATCATCATCGGCATATTAAATGTACACACAGACCTGATGGTACCAAATGCTACAATTATCAAATTCTATCCAGATAATTATTTCGTCTTTTTGTATGATAGTATTAAGTCCTGTTGGTTACAGTTTCTGCAAATATTGTTAATTTTCATGTTGATTCTTAACTCCAGTGCCTTTCTCTTTGTTTCTTTCAATTGTAATCTCTTTACCTTTTCTGCTTCATTTTCCTTCTTCCTTTTCTCTCTTTCCTATTTTCTTCTCTCAACTTCCAGCTTTCTCCTCTTGATACTTCTCTTCTAATGTCTTACAAAAATCATCTTGATATATAATGTGGCATGTGTGGGACATGATGCTACATGTCTGTATCATGATGCCCCAGTGCTAGACATCACTATAAACTGCCACACTGCAGACATCGTAGTGAAATGACTGAAAAATTGTTAACGCTACGTTAAAAGAATCCTAATCACACACACACACACACACACACACACACACACACACACACACACACACGTTTGAAGTTTAACAAATATATGGGAGAAACATGTAATATTTCATTGTATTTTTGTCGCAGAATACGTGAAACCATTTCTAGGGTTCTCCGATTTTGAGTTGTAGGAAAAACGTATATTCAGATTACAGTTATGTTAATCTAATGTGGAATGAGGCAATTCAATACCAGCTGAGATAAATAATTCCAGGACAGTTTCTCTAAAGGTAAAAATGTACAAAAGGTAACTCGCAGACGGAATAATATGGTAGATGTTTTTTAAAAAAAAGAAATAATTCCCATTCAAGTTTGAAGTCATGCAATATTTATGCAATACTTAAATAGCTGTGAACATAAAACTAATATTGTTTCAAGTTTACTTATATAGAAAGGAATATTGCGGAGAAGAACAGTTAGATTCTAATAAGAAGGTTAAGATTTAAATTCATCCATGATGATTGTAATAAGTATACATACGTGAATCACCGTTGATATGCGCTGCGTTTGCACTGGCTTTTTTATATTTTACCACAATATGGAATGAAATAGAATTTTCCTCAGAAAATACATATTTGTCGTCAAACCTGAAAATTCCTAATCAAGGACACATTAATGTACTGAGAATCACATACAAGAAACCGAACGTCTACCCGGGATTTATTAAAGACACCTCCCACACCCCAACCAATTTCAGTAGATTCAAAAACATGCACACCACTGTTCCGGTGGACTAGTGGTTAGAGTGTCTGCCTCGGATGAGATAGGTCGAGGGTTCGAACCCTGGTTGAGTCATATACAACGACTGATCAAAATAGTACTTGCAGCCGCCTTGCTTGGTGCTCAGCATTAAGAAATTATTGTTTGGACTGGTTGGCCTGGTATCAGGATAATGTGACTGGGTCGAACATCATGCTAAATGTCTGCAGCATGATGTCCCAAAGCTCAATATTAGTATAAACTGTAACACTGCAGAGATCCTAGGGATATGACTGAAAATTGTTAAAGTTACGTTAAAACATCCAACACACACACACACACACACACACACACACACACACACGCAATGCACAACACAAGTTAATTACTAGCAAGCTGTAAGCTGGTTTCTTACAGAGAAAAAGACTACAAAAAGACACGTTCAGAGCATTTGTAAGTAACTATTGAAACTCTTTATGATGAATTAAGATCAAGAAATATTGCAAAAGAGGATATTCAGACGTGAAGCATCATAGTTACACCAACATTGTCATATCGGTGAAAAGGGGATAAATTCAACGTTACCGCTCATGGCGGTGTAGGAATATATTGTGGCCGTGTCTTTTCCCAGATGTGGAACAACTTACGTGGTTTTACATTTATTACATTTCCACACCTCTGTCTGGTAATGATTAACCTTTGGGATCTTTCTTTTTTTTTTACATTCAACCATAATGAGTTGACCTATGTAGTGATGAAAGAAAAAAAAATGAAAACACAACTTTTATCTCAAAATGAAATTCAAGACTATAAAAAAGAAATCTTGTTTATTCGTGAATAAACAATCAAACTATAGTTTCCACTTCGACGCAAAAAGCATGTGTTTAGCAGTTCACATGTTACCTATACAGGGATTATCATTCAGCGGATATATTCCATAAATAACCGCTGTTACAGGATACACTCGCATATAATACGGTTTGTCAATAATAATAATAATAATAATAATAATAATAATAATAATAATGAGGACTTTATATAGCGCATAATCTTTAGAAGCTCTAAGCGCTTTATAACATTTATAATGATATGACTACACTAAAGAAACAAAAATGACAAAAACAATGAAATTGGAAAACATAAAAACATGCTAAAAACATATAAGATACGAAACATTATTTGGTCTCTAAATTTGTTCCTGCAGTCGAAAAAGGTGAGTTTTAAAAGCACTCTTAAAAGAATCGGCATTCATGGTTTGGAATTCTTAGTCAATATAGCAATTTTGTCATTAGGAATGAAAGGTCATGTTTGTTGTGGATAATCCAAATAGTATTGTCTGTTTCTGCTAATACAACACATTTTCTTTTGAGACTATATCTTTTGTCGGCGAAATAATTTTATAATCGTTGCTGCTCGTTGCGTACGATTTTGAATGTTGACCACACATGATATTCCCCATCGTTTCAAAATTGTTTCTTGGCGCCACTGATACTTTCAATCGGATTATTCGTCAAATCAAACAGATCTTGCTTCGGTAAGTCAGGAGTTCTTCTGTCAAGATCAAATTTAGATTTAGAAGGCTTGATTTTAGATAATCTCTCAGAATCCTCCATATTATAATTAGGACAAATATTTAAACTGAAATTTTTATCTAAGAATGATTCAAACAAAGAAGATATGCAAGTAGCTAATGATATGTGTTTGAAGCATGGTGTTGGGGTTAGAGGAGAAACAAGGTTGAGTGTACAATGTGGTGGTAAAACATACAGAGAGCTGAAAAGATATGATAAAAAAAAAATAATGCAAGCAGTGGCAAGGTTATAAAAAGTGCAAAACATTATTAAGCACGATTTCAAAATAATGATTTAGACAAATAATGATTGAAACTAATAATATTATTATAAAAATGGAACAAAATGAGTTTGAGAATCATTCACTGATCAAGAATAACGAATCATCTCGTGTTCGTATCATCATGACAGGAACTGTATTTTATGTTTAATAATACTTTTGGCTATCTAATGTTTGGTTTTTGATGGGAAGAAAAAGTGTTTATGTTATAGGTTCCTATACGAGTCTTTTAATGGAGTAATCGAAGACGGTTTTGTGATCGATCATATTGATTCAAATCTGGAAAAATAACACGTTGATCAATTTACGTGCTGTTGCACAAAGCCAGAATTGCCAGCTCGGCGAAACTGATAATGCCGTATATTTCATAGTTGTTGCTAAGTCTGTAAATACATGTACTGAAACAGGTGAAGAAATAGTTTCAATCTATAAGTACAGCCTGCAACTAATTTGATATCTGCACGCCTTTGAAAGCGTTGCGTACAAACAGTGGAAAGCTTCAAGACAGTTCTTGAACAATTCTAATCTTTAGTGGCTTCTTTTACAGTTCAATATTATGCCTCAACTGGACCTGCACCGTGTATATTCAGATTCAGATAAAAGTGTTGACGCAATCATACTTTATTATTCAGTGATGGGTTGTACTTAGTCAAGAATACAGGAAGAAGGGTAGCGATAGGACGGACAGATGAGTAATGATATAAAAGGCAAAAGTAAAAGAGGGTCAGCGTTAATGTTTTGTCTCTTCAGACTCAGACCAATGTGGTTACTGTAGTGATGATGAGATCAACCAACCTAAATTGGCATAGCCCCAAGAATCACTATATCTTGCTTGTAGTTGAATAGTTCATTAGAATGTAATTTTTTTAAAAATCTTATGCTTGTACGATACCAAGTAAGAACTTCATCAAATGCTGATGTTACTTTGGATGTGGAAAGTATCTGAACTTGAAACAATTTATTGATGCTGACTTCGGATGGGACATTTTCTTTGGTTTTCTCGAATTTGTCTCTGCCCTGGGGTGAATTATTTCTACGCAGATCTATATGTCCACTAAATTGTTTACAATATTGAACGACACGGTCAGCTGGGCCTTGGATCGTCTGGATTAAAATGATGTGAATTCAACATTGCACTGACACTGCTAGTATTTCGGTATCTGTTTGTGGTGAATCTAGCAACTTTCCTCTAAAGCATCTCTATCGTATTTATTAATTCTTGAATATGTCGGTTCCACAGGATTGAGCGTAACTAAATTAGGTCATACAAGCAAGAAATATGCTGCACTTTTTACTTCCTCGTTGACTTGGAGCTTGCTGTTCACTTTATTCACTGTCTTGTCTGTGCGCCTTTTCCAAGAGAGGTCTCTAAAGAATTTCACCCCAATATATTGTTTTCCCTGCTCAGCAGCTATCTTGTGACCCTTAAGTGTCTATTTTAACAAACCTTGCTGGGTCTGATGATGCTCCATCTACGATAACCGTCCGCAATCAGTCTGTGAGGAAATCTCTGATCCGTTTCAGATTATTACACATGATGCCAAAGAGGTCCAAGTAATAAAAGAGTTTTATGTGGATGTAACAAGATAACCGGGACGGACCACTTCGGATTAACAACAAAACACGCTTTGATGATACAGATATAAAAATTATGATTTAATGTGGCGATAAATGTATATAAACAAAACAATGAAATGCGTGCGTATTGTAATCCAAATATTAGATTTAATTATACATAATTACGCACAGACTAGAAGATGCAAACGACTCATAATGATACAAATAAATGATACAATGGTACAAAACAATGATACGAATCAATGATACAAAAACTGATACAAAAACCCCAGCAAAAAAATTATACAAAAAAAAAAACATGAATACAGTTTACTCACGTAGTAAACAATGCAGGATTACTCATAGTAAAAATGTATACGCTCAAGTAGCGGAACTATATTTGAAAAATAACAGGACAGATAACTTATCTTTCCAGTCCCAAACCATATACTGGGTTCCGCAAACCCACATTAGCCCACGGCTAACAATTTACGAATAAATATATATAATCAACTATTAGTATACAGCTCCACAGCTGGTACAATAGAACTTCACAGTTTCTACAGACTCCGGACCCTCGGAATACAGCGAAACATTAGACCCTCCAGACACTCTGGTCATTTAGACAGCTCCACAGCTGAGTCACCCTTGTCACCCTTGACATTAGACACTCCGGACGCTAGACATTAGACACTCCGGCACATTAAACAGCTCTGGACACACCAGTGCATTTAATCACAGCTCCCGACGTTTGACAGCTCCGGGCACCCTGGACGTTTAACACCCTCGTACAAATAGCTGAAAAGATACCCGACACCGTGTACTAACCTTGATACAGACATAACGTAATGACGTTATACACGGTAAATTATCAAGACTATTATTATCATAATGACAGGTTCTATAGTACACCTTCCCTGTTTGATAATGCTGAATAGTAAACAATTATATTTTAAAATATAGCTTTACTTTACTAATTTAAATGCCTCGCGAACAAGAGTAGAAAATGCACGCATTATGCTCTGTAAAACTATATAACAAACATGCAAAGGTAAATATAGTGATACAAAAAGCTATCAATCAGTATCAAAAATGTACTTACCCCTACAGCTAAAGTTGTGCAATCCTCCCTCCCTCGGATCTATAACCCTATAGCTACAGTCCTTGAAACCAGCCGCTTGTTGACAAAACCCGTAGTAATGTAAAGACCCTTTACATATAGCAAAGTATTTATACGGATTCGTGCTCCGTACCAAGAACACTTTGCACGAGCGGCATATAGCGAATTGTACTCACGATTCCGAAGTACAACTGCCCATATATATATAAATAAAAAAAATCACCCTCGGGTATCGTTGCACACGATAAACAAAACCCGAGTACATGTCTTTCCTAAATAAAAACTACAACATTCCGTGACAGTGGAACACAATCGAAAGCCTTCCAGGTGATTCAACTTTCCTCTTAGAATCTGGCGAGCTCAACCACATGGGTTATGAGCTGTGTTTCACAGTTTTGTCTGGTTCGGCAGTCTGCTAGGATGTTGAAATCATCTTTATGATGCATTATGTTGTTGACTCTGATGTGTTCAAGCATTTTGCTGACTATGATGTGTTCGATCATTTTTCAGCAGATGCATGTAGGGCAGACGATAATAACTGGCATTAAATCTTTCTCCGTTTTTGAAGATAGCCATAACGTTTGCTGTTTGCCACACATCAATGACACAATCTGCAGAGAGGCATTTCTGGTAAATATAGCTCAAGTATGAGTCATACTCCTCTGTTATATCTTTCAGAATCCTTGCTGCAATCATATCTGGTCTTCTGAGGATAAAATGTTTGCAATAAGCTATATAAGCATTCAACAGTAAATTGGATATTGGTGGGTAGCAATCTTCATATTGGTTGCTTAAGTCATTATTGTCCTCTTACATGAAGACCGATGGTATTGACGATTCAGTATGTTTGCCAGGTCTGATGCCTCTGAATGTACTTCCCCCGAGTTCCTTGAGGGGTGTCACAACATAGTTGTTTCTATGAAAGGATTTAATGTAGTCCAAAAATCGAGTGGGTCATAATGGATCTGTTAATTTAAGGCTTGTTTTTCCTGTTTCCGGATACGGTCTTGGATGGTATAAATTTATCCATTAACCATTTGAACTTCTCAAAAGGTTTACATGTGTCATTTGCAGATACATTATCCATTTCACATATGAATGAGTCTTGTGACGTTTCAGGTCTTCACGTATTTGGCCATGGTCTGCATTCCTGTACTGAAAAACTTTATGAACTGCTAGCTTCACTGTCATTTTTGTCATATGATGGACTCTACATACAGAATTGCTTCAGCACTTCTCAGTATGACATCACATTTGTTGATTAATATTTTGTTGTTTGTAAAAAAAAACAGATCAATCATATTAAAGAAACTTTCAGTTACCCATGTTGCTGCATCTTTACACTGTTCAGTGAACGAGTCCTTAGTGATACTTAGTAGCTGTTGGCATCAGGGTGCTTGTGGCTTGTGGTAGTGGACACTCATTTTCCCAATCAATATCTGCCAGGTTTAAGTCTTCTCCTAACCATCCGTGTGCACCTCATGTGAACAATGAGTTGGACCAAACTAACTCAAAGTTATTATCTGCTTTAAGTTCTTCTGTCTCACAGCTGGAATACTGCACAGTCTGTACAAGATAAACACAATAAATCTTTGTACAAGATAAACACAATAAGCCTTTGCACATCTACAACCTGTTCCAGGAAAGAATCTTTTATGGTATTTTGTAGCTGCTGGCATTGGGCATTATTTGTGGCTCCTCTTTCTCCCAGTCAATATCTACCAGGTTAAAGTCTCCTCCTAAAGATAGGTGCGCACCAAGCGAGATTCTTGTAAGGCATAAATGAAGGTGTTCTAGTTAGTTTGGATCAGTTTAGGATGGAGGTTTGTAGAGGGCACACACATTAGAGTCTGTATGATGCCATACTAGTCAGATACTAAGGCAAATACACTGCTCCTTGGTGGTCACCTCTGGATGATCTTTGCAGCAGGATGTACAGTTTGCTGGATATACTTCAGATGAATTTATGTTGCTGCTAACCACAATTCTGTACCAATAACAATGGTGGCGTGAGTAGACTTGATCATATTCCTTAGTAGTCCCATTTTAACAGGCTCTTTTATAGACTAGGATTCTCGTGGGGAAATCAGTTCTAATTACAGTGGGACCATGTGTTGTAAAAGTGCTCTGTTGCTTGAGTGGAGATGAAGTAGCAATTGGGTTGCTAAAACTTACCTCAGTGTCTGGTCGAGTGCTTTCGCTAAGGCAGTGGTAACTGTTACTGCCATCAAATCCTATAATAGTCGCTCTTAACAGAACTCTCGACAGGGAAAAGTACATGAAGAAAAGCTATAAAAAAAGAAATCCTGCATACATAAATAAGGAGTGGCCTGGAATAGCATTAAGGTGTTGACTGGGAAAGAAAAGAGAATTACCGGCAAACAGCGGAATCAATTTGCACAAACATAATGCATATGTGGCAGGAAGCACCGAAGAAGTTGAAATGTAAGGGGCAGACTGTATGTAAACGTTTGCACCTCAACCAGCGATACAAATAGAATAAGAATTGCCAAGACTACACGAGACAGAACAAAGTCCTAGGTTGCAAATACCTCTATCAATCATTAAAATACCAGAATATGTCCAACAATAAAAAGAACTTGACCAGGACACAACAAAAAGAATTTACACTGGAACAACATGAAATACCAGTGTGTCCACTATGGGTGCGAGAGTGAGAGTAAAAAATCTCCTTGGTATAAAAAAACTGGGGTTCTCTGAGGCGCAAATGAAGGTAAAGGGACACACTGATTACAGAAATAATTTAACAGGTGGTTAGCAAAACAACATGCACCTCAATTTTGCTTACAAGAAGAACAATCCAAAAAGTACAGACGAACAATTAGTGGCAAAAACTGAAAGAGTTTAAAGAACATTCTTCTTAGCCAGCAAATAAAACCAAAACGGAAATGGTCCTACTAAACCAACAAAAAAAAAACACATAGAAGCAAATTGTGGATAGTGCAACAACCAGCACCTACATTTCATACACCGGAAGAACAATCTGAATGGCTTACTGAACAAGGTGGTGGAAGCAACAAATAATAAATGAAATAGTGGAGAACTAAAACAATTTCACAGTGACCTAAACAGGTAGAAAACTTTTCATGGACTGTGACAGTCTGTGTAACCCTAAGGATCTTGTGGATTGATTGGAACATCTTCACTAGCCAAGGTTCCAATATGTTAACCCAAGCCACACCTTGGCAGATCAATCAGTTATTTCTTCTATGATTTGTCCTAGAAACATCTATTGGAATTCATGAGTTGCCTCCCTATTGATCAACCTAAAAGTCACATCATTAAAGTCAGTTACTCTGGATCATACCTGTTTATTGTAACCTTGGCTAAAAGTGTGTGGGGTAAACAGAATATAATGATAATGACAAGCAGTATCTTCATGAGAAACCATGCAGCATTCTTATGGAATCTAAAACAGGTGCATTATCATCACCATTAGTTGCCAGAGATTGAATTCAGTTTCAGGTATTCAACCTTTATCAGGACAGGTTCTTAACCTCCTTTGGTCTTTGGGTTAGATTTCTGTCATTATATAATGTGACTGGTGGGACATGATGACACATGTCTACGGCATGATGCTTCTGTGCTATGCTGACCAATAATAACCCTAACCTCTTAATGCTGTGCACTAAGCAAGGAAGCTGCTAAAACCATTTTTATGTCTTTGGTATGATTTAACTGGAGTTCAAACCTGTGACCTCCCACATCCGAGGCAGACAGTCTAATCACTTAGGCCACTGTAGCAGTGAAAGAGATAGGCAGAGATTTTGGTAAAAACAACAACATGAATTGAAAATTTTAATCAAGGTTTAATACATTACATTTTTCTTTAACTAATTTCTACTTAAGATCAAATGATAGAGATTTAAGTATCCATCCAGAAAACAAAACACACAAAAAAATATGCCCATCATCCAAATTTTTCATAATTATCAATGATTGCCTTTCTATGGGGTGTGTTGTGTCCACTCGTGTATGCTTCCGCTTCCACATCAATAATTAACATCAATTCATTCTGAAGGCATGACTTGGCAACATTCATTAAATTACTGACAAGACTTTTAAGAATGATTGAAATGCATATAAATGCTAAATAAAGGTATATATACTCTTGTAAGATTTCAGGGGATAAAGCTTGCAAAATATTATGGTAATGCATTACAAACTAAAGATGACCACAGGTTATTGCTTACAACTGACCTGTCATAAATGTACTATATAATAAATAACAAAGGTCGATATTTCTCTCATTTCTCACATGACCTTTTTAAGAATAAACACTTTTATTTCATGCAACATTTTGCGTAGTGCAAACTATTTGGTACGAAAATTTAGCTCTGGCATTTGACTTTGTATGAGTATCCAAAGTTTGTCTTAGTATTATAACTTAAAGGGATGCCAGACCATTTCCCCATGCTATTGCTCAACATGGCTGTGATTGTGCCTGCTTAATATGCAAAAACAAAGCATTGAATGGAATACTACCTTCTAATTGGTCAACTGAAAATAAGTTATAAATAAATGCAGGACATCATTTTCTTTTAACAAGTGAGTGGACAGTATTCCATTCTGTGGGGTACATCATAAAACTTCACAATGGAACAACTGTTTCTTCAGTATGAAACATCTGGCACATTTTGAAAACTTGACCAAAAATGTGATTACAAACTTCATAATTTATCTTTATTGCTGTAATATGTCTCTTCATATGTACTCTACAATTTACATTGATTAAACATCAGATCACAAATTCAGCACTTAAATTCTTTGTCTCTATCATGGTTTCTCTTGTGCAGTTTTGATCTCCACTGTAAATGAACATTTCAGCATATGCTTTATACCTGCTTTTGAGCTAACATGGGTCCCCACTTCATGCTTAATTGGTTTTTATCCAGGATGGTTCCTTACTTCATACATAAAAATTATTTATCCAGTATGGGTCTTCCTTTTATGCTTCATTGTTTTTATTCAGTATGGGTCCTCACTTCATATTTATATCATTTTCAATAAGTATGGATTGTCACTTCATACTTAATAGGTTTTCATCCAGTACATCCTTACTTTACACATGAAAGTTTATTTCCAGTATAGATCTTCACCTCGTACTTGAATAACTTTTGTCTAGTATGGATCCATACTTTATAATTAATTGGTTTTTTACCAGTATGGGTCCTCACTTCATACTTTAATGTTTTTTTTTACCAGTATGGGTCCTTTGAGCCTCTTAAATATTCATTGAAATTGCAGTTCCATCACATACTAGTACTTTGCACTGAAATAGTTTCTCGACAGTATGCATAATTATGCACCTTCAGAGTTGCATTACAAACTTAACATGATTTCATTATTTATTTCACACTTCAGTATTTTTTCCAGTACATGTTCGTATGTGCTAACTCTGATATCCACTCCCAAAGAATCATCTCATGTCACGCTTCAATGGTTTTCTTCCAGTATGTATCCTCCTGTGCCTTTTTAGAGTTCCATTCTAAGTAAATCTTTTATCCAACACATCACAGTTTTTCTCCAGTATGAATCACATTACATTATCAAATGGTTTCTCTCCAGGATGTATCAACATGTGTCATTTTTTATTTCCATTCTCAATAGACATTTCATCACAAGCTTATAATTTAAATGTTTTTTTCTTCAGTATGCATCAATTACAAATCTCCACACTGACTAAATTTTGAATTACATACTACAGAATCAAATGGTTTTTCTCCAGTGTGAATCAGACTAAGCATTTAATCACATACTTCATACCTAAATGTTTTTTTTTCTAGAACAAATCTTGTGCAGTTTTCAATTTCTATTCTAAATAAACATTTGATAAGTTCACATTTCAATGATTCATCTCCAATATGAATCGTCATATGGTTAATTAAACTTCCATGTACACTAAACACTTTAACACATACTTCACACTTAAACTGTTTAAATCCAGTTTTTCCCCAATTTTCATCTCCAGATAACCACTTTCACTAAACATTTCATCATATACTTTACATTTGGTTTTTCTCTAGTATGCATCAGTTCTAAATTTCCACCTTGGCTAAACATTTTATCAGATTTTATATGTCAATGTTTTTTTTCTTCTCCAGTATGAATTCTCATGTGCTTAGTTTGACTTCCACTGTCGCAAAACATTTCTTCATACACTTTATACTTAAATGTTTTTTCGCCAGTATGCATTCTGATTGTGAGCGGCATGGTGGTTACACAATTTATCACATACTTAACACTTTGCTGAATTTTCTCCAGTATGCATCCTCATGTGGTGTTTTTTCGTTGCGCGGTGACGAAATCTTTCATTACATATTTCACACTTAAATGGTTTCTCTCCAGTATGTATCCTCATGTGTTGTTTTAGACTGCCACTTACATTAAATACTTTATCACATACTTCACACTTAAATGGTTTCTCCCCAGTATGCGTCCTCTTGTGCTGTTTTAAATGTTCATTCCGACTAAACATTTTATCACACACTTCACACTTGAAGGGTTTTTCTCCGGTGTGCATCCTCATATGCAGTTTTAAATCTCCACTCTGACTAAATAGTTTATCACATACATCACACTTGAATGGTTTCTCTCCAGTATGCATCCTCATGTGCCGTTTTAAATCTCCATTCGAACTAAACATATTTTCACAAACGTCACATTTAAATGGTTTTTTTCCAGCATGTCTCCTCATATGCGGTTTTAAATGTCCACCGTGTCTAAACTGTATATCACACACTTCACACTTAAATGGCTTCTCTCCAGTATGTATCCTCATGTGTTGTTTTAGATTTCCACTCTCATTAAACATTTTTGCACATACTTCACACTTAAATAGTTTTTCCCCAGTATGCATGCGCATGTGCAGTTTTAAAGTTCGACTCTCACAAAACATTTTATCACATACATCACACTTGAATGGTTTCTCTCCAGTATGCATCCTCATGTGCCGTTTTAAAGTTCCACTCAAACTAAACATTTTATCACACACTTCACATTTAAATGGTTTTTCCCCAGTGTGCATCCTCATGTGCTGTTTTAAATTTCCACTTTGACTAAACATTTTATCACAAACTCCACACTTAAATTTTTTTTCTTTAGTGTACATCTTGTGCTGTTTTCAATTTCCACTCAAACTAAACCTTTTATCGCAAACCTTAACACTTAAATACGTCTTTCTTTCTCCAGTGTGTAATAGTATGTTCTTCCACGTAGATTAATCCTGTTTTATTTAATTGTGCACGTCCATCTATTTTCATACAGCTTCTGTGCCTGTTACAAAAGATTTCTTTTGTCTTCGACCTTGAACTTGAAGTGTTCTACATTATGTATCCACATGTGAAAACCAATTGATCATACAACAACACCACAATTGAAGTGTAGGTCTTTTTACCATCGAACATCACCAAAAACTGTCAAATAGCACATAATACCAACTAAAAAATAAAATTACCACCAAACACATTAAATATCGACAATACTTGAAAACAGCTAAATGATCTGTAATTACAGCTATCACGACGAGTGTTTCAGACATGATTTTATTATCAGAACATATATCACGAATTACTTCATTAGCAGTTACGTTTGTGTTATGTTGGCAGATTTACCGTTGATTTTGTATGTTGTTTGTGCCTGTGTCTGTGTTTTTGGATTTTTAATGTAGATTTTCGAAAAAAATTCAATCATATTGTTACAGTCGTGTTCCGGGATGTGTTGTTATAAGAAATGTGACGAGATTTTATGAACACAGACTTTCAATTATAAGTGAGGTTTTCCCTTCTATTATCCACATTACACAAACAAGATGAATGCAGCATGTAATACTAGAAAATTTATTCCACAATGCACAGACACTTAGTTCTTCGTTTTTAAACAAATCTCACAAGTGAAATATTCTTCCTTGTTTTTCTGGTCTGACTTCGTTTCAGTTACCCTCCTGAAACCTTTCTTGTACAGGAGAGCCAATACCTATAACTCATTCGTGTATTCAAATAATGCGATAACCACCACAAGCAATATCTTTATTGATAAAAGTATAGCTCTAAGGTATACATTTCTATCTTTTAAATAATTTATTTATTTCAAAGATAAATATTAAATAGGTTTTCTGGATAACAAGTTATATATATATATATATATATATATATATATATATATATATATATATATATATATATATATATATATTCATTTAACATTACATTTCGCCATATTTTATTTCGCAGCTGCTTCATTGATGATATCGGAAGCAACGTTCCTGACAATTCAGCTGAGCAGGAACACATTAAATATCGACAATACTTGAAAACAGCTAAATTATCATACGTTGTTGTATGATCATTTAGCTGTTTTCAAGTATTGTCGATATTTAATGTGTTCCTGCGCAGCTGAATTGTCAATTTTTGCTCAATCCAACGTTAAATTTTGCTCGTCTCCGTAATGCTTGCGCAGTGCAGCGAGCACTGCGCGCACATCTACCATTCGCTTAGAGGGAACGTTGATCGGAAGATGTATTGCCGGCGCCTTTCCCACCAATCAGAATATATATTCGATCAACATGAATGAGGACGTTAATGAGCATTTTGTGGGGAATCTCCGGCGATCAAGTGGTTACATTATTTTTGTTGTTGTTTTATACGTCTACGAGGTAACCTGCGAGTGGCAAGGCCACTTTCGGTTGCTTCCTCTACACCAGTACGAGGTGGAACAAATAGGGATTTTTCGTGCGGTAATATATTCCCAGGTAATGGCGTTCGAATAACTTTTTGACCAGTTGCCTAATATTTCAAAAGTCATCTCTACATTTCCTCCCGATTTAATATATAAACCATGGTAGTTTTGACGCACAAAAAGAATCCAGTTTGATTCTGAAACACAAGCGCTTGTTGGATCTAATAAAGTATTAAGAACTGAATATCCTGTTGCAGCAATTGGTATGTGGTTATCAAGAAGTTTTTATGAAACCTTCTTCAGCTATTTCAGCTGGAAATGCTCCAGAATCCCTTTTTTTATAGTTATTTCTGCTATTTTCTAGCTGCTTTTGGCGGTTTGTGCCAGCAATAACAGACCTTTGGTAGCCTCTGTGATCGGTTTAAAAATTTCTGCTGTAGACCTGCAAATTTCTCAATGGTCTCCTGATGCTGTTGTAGCTGCTGTTTGACAAAATCACGAACAAGAAAATATTTATTGTTACTAATGCTGTATGACATTCCATAGTTCAGCAGAATCATTATTATTGTTACAACAACGATTTAATTAATTGCAAAGCCAATGTTGACACAGCTTATATAGAATGTACAACACCAAACCGTTTAATATCAGTAAACCTAGCGACGTGCGCGAGCAATAGTATTATATTTTTAATAGGGATATTTATTATGGCTACTAATTTTGCGTGAAAAGAAAAATTCATTTTGATGTGGCCCAATTTTATATATATATATATATATATATATATATATATATATATATATATATATATATATATATATATATATATATATATATATAGCCATACAACTCTAAAAGAGAATAATAGAAGCTACATTATAACACATTTTAACTGAGTAACCAGATTACATTATTGTAATTGCAAGCTAGTAAAAATGCGTAATCATCTATCCTTAATCAGCGTTTTCTTAAATATTTGGTATTTGTTTTAATTTACTTTTAAAAGGTTCATAATAATGGAACTTTCAAACATTTCTAAACGCATTTCAAAGAACCCTATACCATGTACATTATGGCAAATGCAAACGTGTCTCCATCGCCTCTACTCAGTGCGGATGGGAAGACACTGATCTCGAAGAGAAGATCCTCGAATGATGAAGCCATTGATCGGTTTCCCCAGGTGACAGTCAATGAATCACTAGATGATCCACCACCCATGTTAGAGACCCATACAGAAATATGTCTGCTCTCTAGTGGCAAGGCTCCTGGCTTAGACTTTCGCTGCAGAGATATACAAGGAAGGTGGTGCAGCTCTGAATGTAAAGCTCTATCAGTTGCTTCATCTCATGTGGCAGAAAGAGATGTTCACACAAGGATGCTACTATTATATACCTTTATAAGCACAAAGGAAATCTTTAGACTTTGTGACAACTACCAAGATATATCTTTGACTTCCATCGCAGGCAAGATTCTCGCCAGGATTCTCCTCAATCGTCTCTGATCACGCCTTGACCATGGATACCTACCAGAAAGCCAGTGTGGATTCCGAAAGGAGCATGGAACCATCTTCATGATGTTCACTGCTACCTAGTTGCAAGAGAAATGCCAAGAGCAGAATTCTGATCTTTTCTACCTGGGGCCTCGAGTGGCCGAGTGGTCTAAAGAGCTCTCCGTTACGGATCACTGATATCTCACCTCTGTCTGCGTGGGTTCGAGACTCGGATTCGGCCAATGAAGGTATGTGAGAAAGCTTGCCAGTAGCTTCTCTTGAGTCGGTTGTTCTTTCCGAGATCTTCCTCTACTATTAATACTGTCCGCCATGTACAGCTTATCGTGTGCTGATAAATGGCATTAAACTCCACAACAACAACCTATGTCGATCTGACCATAGCCTTCGACACTGGTTAGTCAAGACGGCCTGTGGATGAGCATAGCCATGTATGGATGCACCAAGGAAATGTATGACCATGGGGCAGCAACTCCACGATGGCATGGAAGCTAGTGTCTGGAACAATTGTGAGACATCAGGTCCCTTTCTGTCTAAAACAAGCGCTGTGTACTGGGGCTTTTGAGTCTCATGTTGTCTGCCATGCTCACTGAAGCCTTGAGAGATGGTGACGTGTGAATACCAAATTGATGGCAAACTGTTCAACCTCAGAAGGCTCCAAGCAAAACCTAAGGTCACAACAGACATTAGAGACTTTATTTTTGCTGATGACTCAGCTCTCAATACTGGCTCAGAAGCTGACATGCGAAAGCTGTGTTGATAAGTTCTCTGATACTTGCACAAATTTTGGCCTTATGATCAACACAAAGAAGACTGAAATAATGTGTCAGCCAACCCAGGAAATCCTATGCTGAGCCAAAAATCACAGTCAACAGCTACAAACTGAGCACAATAAACAGGTTTACCTATCTTGGCAGCACTCTATACGAAAATGTCATAATAGGTGACAAAGTTAATGCCAGGATTACAAAGGCCATCGCAACATTTGGTAGACTACACGCCAAGGTCTGGAACAGAAGAGACCTTAGTCTTCAGACAAAGTTGAAGGTGTATATAGTGATAGTACTCCTTGTGTTATTCTACACCTGCAAAACCTGGACAGTGTACCAATGCCATCCAAAGAAGTTTAACCACTTCCGCACTACCTGCCTATGAAGACTCCTAAATATCAGGCGCAAAGACAGGATTCCGGATACTGAGGTCCTTGCCCAAGCAAGCCTTCTCAGTATCTACACCATCTTGATGCAATCACAGTTGTCATGGGCAGGCCATGTAACTCACATGCCAGATCACTGGCTTTCAAAAAGCTCTTTTAAGCGACCTTGAATAAGGACAATGCAAGTAAGAAAGTCAGCTTAAACGTTACAATGAAACCTTAAAGATGTCATTGAAGGACTTTTGCATTAACTATGCCACATGGGAGCAGGCTGCCCAGGGTAGGGTCATGTGGTGCACTTCCATCACTAAAGGTGCTGCAGCTTGCAATGCCAATATAACAGCAACTGCAGAACAACGGAAGCAGGCCAGGAAATCCTGAGCAAGTAACCCCTTGTTCAGCATTACTACCATCCCATGTTCACAATGTCATAGAGCACATGAGCCTAATCGGCCACCTATGCACTCACATACCATTCGTTACCGATAAAACACTGAATGACTAAACTGGTTCTCATGGACTTGATGGACAAACTATATATATATATATATATATATATATATATATATATATATATATATATCTTTTTCTTGGTAGTCTTTCGAGTCGAGGAAGACAAGTTGTGCATTTTCATTCAACGGTGGACGCGCATGTGACTCCAGAGTCCGAATTCCGATACACACATGCGGTTGCAGGTGGGGCATGGGACACCGGTGGTTGTTGGTATCTGGGATATATTTCTGTGACGTCTCTCACGGGTTGCAGCAGACGCTGGCGGCGGTCAGCCTCAAAGGTGGAACAGGCTTTTCTGGTCAGGGCTCGCCAATGCTTTATGTCTGAGGCAGGGAGCTCGAGCTGGCGTGGTTGAAGGTCTGCCCATTTGATGTTTGTCTTGAGGTTGTCTTTGTACCTCTTGTGAGGGCGGCCTTGGTTTCGGTTCCCCAGGGATAGCTCGCCATAGAACAACTGCTTTGGGATTCTGCTTTGATCCACGCGGATGATATGGCCAGTCCATCGAAGCTGGGCCTGGATTATTTTGGCTTCGATGCTTGTTGTGTTGGCTCTATCAAGGACTTCCAGGTTGGTGATTCGGTCCTGCCACTTGATCCGCATGATGGATCTCAGGGAGCGCTGGTAGAATTGTTTTAACTGACTGATGTGCCTTCTGTAGAGTGTTCACGTTTCACAGCCATGTAATAGAGACGTGAGGATATATATATATATATATATATATATATATATATATATATATATATATATATATATATATATATATATATATATATATATATATATGATTACAATTTTATGGTTTATTTGTTTTCGTAACTGTATTAATTTTAGTCATTGATTAAATATTAGCTGCTTTGCATTTTTTCCTCTGTAGTTTATTAAATACAACTCAGATTTCAACTTTGACCTTACAACGCTTGTCACGAGTTCCATAACATAGTATTGTTCCATACATGTTTGACCCATATTATTAGATTTTAAAGTTAAATCTTAAACAACATAATATCTGGGCTTTGTTTTTATGCATTGTATGTTTTTCTGAATATATTTGCCAGATGATTTATGAAAACAGACAATCTAATAAACTGGTACATCCCAGACAGCGATGTTTGTCATTATTTCAGCATTACTGGTACACTTACAGTTTCAAACTAAATTTATAGCGAAATAGTTTACAACAGGCGGTTCAAATATCCAGATCAAATGGATCTATTCTTAAAACACACATTTCTATTTACATGCTATTGTTAAAGTGTTGAAACACAAGTTTGTATGTCTTTTTCATCACAGGATAACATGCGTAAATCTTGTACTGATAGGGGTATAGTTCATTAGTTGCTAACTTACACACGAGATGGTTAATGCTCAGTCAGCTATCAAAACACATGCTTGTGAATGTGCAAGCGTTTGTCAGAAGTAATTTCCGCTTTCCTATGTTTACATTTTTTAAAATTAAATCAAATAAAATTAAATATAGGTAAATACAGACTTTATAATTCGTGGGCCGGGGAGACCATTTACTATAATGTACAGTACTTACACAGTGCAAAGCGTGCATAGCGTCACTAAAATCCATATTTATTCCCAAACATATTGGATGCAGATTTTGCTTTATTCGTTGTTTCGACCAAAATGAATTCTTCAAGATAACATTCAAGATAGTCCTTAATAGCTGTTTCATCTACAATGAATCACCTCTCACGAGTTACTCATTTTCAATGATAAAAGCGATCCTACAAATTGAGGCAATCAGCGCCGGATTAAGCACCGTGGAGGCCCATAGGCAGTCAAACTTTTGGGGCCCCAGACCCACGGTCACGGTCTCATGGGGACCCCTGATGGGGCCCATAAAAGTCGCAGGGCCCACAGGCAGTTGCCTACTCTGCCTAATGGGTAATCTGGGACTGGAGGCAATATGTTTAAAAAGGTACGCACGTTTGATTGTACAAGGCACATAACCATCATAATTTACATGCTCACGAAGAGGGGTAATAATAACAGCTAAAATTCTCATGTAGATCGACTAAGATAAAGATCAATCAATTTTAGTTTTGTCTTTTGGCTGAATAAACATCATAACTTTCCACACAATGGAAAGCTTGATGTTTCGGCGTCTCCTTTGAGGATATTCGGCGAATTTCTCTATAGTTTTGCGACAGCAGTACAGGCCAGTTAATCATTGAAATGCCCGAAACTGGCTTGTGACGAGGAATTTTTAGCGCTAACTATACCAGTACATTGAAGCAGAGGCGTACCTAGAGTGTTTGGAGCCCGGGGACAAGATTCATTTTTACGTTCCCGGGTTCTTCCTCCACCAATAATGCTGGCTGCCATGTATACCTATCGTGTGCTGAAAAATGGCATTCAACTCTACAACAACACCATTTAACGATGGTAATTAACATTGGTATATACGGTCTAAAAATGCCAGAATATTAACTCTTGTAAGTTTCTTTCGTGGGAATGGTGCTGTAGCATTGGAGTTAAGCATTCGTAGCGATCATTCTTGGCAGGGCCGGCTCTAGGAAGTGTGGGGCCCCATTGGAAACATGATGGCGGGGCCCCCCATTTATGAAGTTATGATAATAATACTATAGATAATAGCAGTATAAATATTCAGTGGGTTGAAAAAGTATTTGCCTCCTCAATAATTTTACATTGACTCCAATAGAATCCAGCTCTAACTCCACCAAGCGTAATTAACTTCAACTCATCCCATTTGTTCTTATAAATTGTGGTTCTATTTAATAAGTTTTTTTTAATATTATTTTAGGTACGATTAAATGCACGACTCTGCTTCATTTTGCATAGGGGTCATAAAATTGCAAAAGTTATTTGTTATTTACACTTTATTCAATGGCAGTAAAACAAATTTCACTGAGTATTTCAAGTGAAGAATAAAGGTCTGTTATCTGTTATTCATCCCCACCTCTCTATTGCTATTCCAATAGTAGCTGGGGGATGAACACTTTTGCAATTTGTGATCCAAATGCAAAACATAGCATAGTGGTATTCTTCAGTTATGCCTGATATAATATACTGACCACCGAAGTCTTGAATCATTAAACAGCACTACAATTTATATGGCTAAACAGATTGTGATGAAGTTACACTTGATACAGTGAGAGCTGTTTTCTATAGCAATCATTGAAAAAATATTGAGGGGGCCAACACTTTTGCAACCCACTGCACTTGGCAAGCAGAAGTGCAAGACAGGTGATTAACCAGGCCCAGTCTAGGAGACAGCATGTCAATCTGCAAATTATGAACCTAAATTAAACTGTCTAAACAAACACAAAGATACTATATTGTCTTTATTTGATTTATTAATTAATATGTTCTAGTCACTGGGAACCTTATACATTTATATTTAACTCAATATATGGAAATATGGAACTTATCACTTAAGAAAAGCATATCAACTAGTATCCTTAATACATTAAGCTTTCAAAAGCAAATTTTTCTTGCTTTTTTCATTGCAAAGTCTTTCAGGATTTCCTCAAAGCTCAATTCTCTGGCCACGTCACACTCTATTGACATAATACTCAAACTATTTAGGCGTGCTTGACTCATTGTAGACCTTAGGTAAGTTTTAATAAGTTTGAGCTTAGAAAATGATCTTTCGCCAGATGCAACTGTAACTGGGATGGTAAGGTAAATTCTAAGTGCCACAAAAAGATTTGCAAAGGCTGTAGACCTGTTATTGCAAGCTAGAAAGTCGAGCATTTTTGCAGGATTCTGTAACAGCTCTAAAGGGAGAATTGGCTTTATTGCTTCTATCTCCTCACAAAACATGAAACCATCAATATCAGACATCTTCGTTGTTGTAACTCCATCTGCTGCATTGTCAGCATGAACTAATTTGGAATCAGTTAAGGCGATTTCCAAATCTACAGCACATTTCCTTACGTCTTCCTTGGGCATATCCTTAAAATTTCACAAGAATCCAAACAACTCATAGTGCTTTGTCAGCTGTTCAAATCGGGGCTGAAGAGTTTGCACGGCTTTATTCACCACTTGATTAAAGCATTGAATTTGAAATGCCTTTGGGGGGTCTGACAAAGGTTCATCAGTTGATTCGTAGTCAAACATTTGCCTCTTCCTGCACACACGCCTCTTTTCACTTTTGAAAACTGCTTCCACTTCAAGGTCTTCAGCAAGTTCTTTGGCATCGACCAGTGATTCCTCAAAGCCCTTTTCTCTGAATGCATTTAACCATTTGAACAGTTTTTCAAATGCTTTCAGACAAGTTGTTACATCCATGGGTTCACCTTGAAGCTCCTTGCTTACGAAACTTACCTGAAAGAGCAATGAGTGCCAAAACACTAGAGACACAAGGAACTTGTAATTTCTCATTTGGTTCACCAAGGACTGAGCATCACTTTTGGTATTGGCATCTTCAGTAGTGTCTGCCAATTCTTCGAGAGCATCACAGACTTGAGAAGCTTGGTATCTGATGGCCTTCACACTATCCATTCTGCATTCCCACCTTGTTTCTGACAAAGGTTTCAAGGACAGGCCAGTAATATGACTTCTGAAGATTGTCCACCTTTTTGTGGGTGAGGCAAAAATTGTGTAAATACGTTGCAATGTACCGAAGAAAGTCATGGCGTCGGGGCATGTTTTTGCCATATCGCCTAAAATAAGATTATAACTATGGCACGCGCATGGGGTAAAAAATGCTCGAGAATTTCTTTGCAGGAGTCGTGCTTGTACACCTGAATTGTGTCCCTTCATGTTCGCCCCATTTTCATAACCTTGCCCACGGATATCTGCAACATCAAGTCCTAATACCTCAAGTTCCTTCAGAACGGAGTTTAACAAGTTTTCTCCAGTGCTGCTTTGCACCACTAAAAACTTAATGAAGTGTTCATACACTCCAGCTGGCATGTTTGGTTTTGTACCATCAGCTACATATCTAATAACCAATGACATTTGCTCTTGGTTACTGATGTCAGGGGTGCAGTCAAGAATTATGGCATAGTACATGGCAGCCTTAATTCTAGAAATAATTGCTGTCTGAACAGCATTTGCCATAATATCGATGAGCTCATTTTGGATGTTTTTTTCCCAAATAATGATCAAGTATTTCCTTGTTTTGAACCTTCCGTATGTGTTCTTGCATTATTGGATCAAACTTCCCAAGTAACTCAATGACACCTAGAAAGATGCCATTATGTGGTGTGCCAATGTGTTCATCAGAACCACGGAATGGTAAATTTCTTTCTGCTAACATCTGTATTGTGGCCACAAGTCGCTCAAATACTTTATACCAGTGGTTTGCTTCCTTTCTAATTTGTTTTTCCTGTACTTCATCAATGGTCTTTTCAACAGCCAACCTCTCCTGTAGTTCACAGCAGCGGAGCATTGCTTGCAAATGCCTGTTTGATTTCTCATGCTCAGCCAGCCTTGTATGGATGTTTGGCCAATTGTTGATACCAGAAGTTGCAAGTGCGGCTGTAGCATTCGGGTCAAAACGTTTACAGTAGTAACAAAAGATCTTGTCACTTGAGACTGAGTATAACAGCCAAGGTCGCTCTATAAATTCACCATTTGGGAGCATTCGTTTGCAGTGGAATTTTGAAAAGTGTGTTCCTTTATCATTTTTAGGGAAATCTTCTTTTAGAACTTTTGGTGGTCCTTTTTTCACCAAATAGTCTCTCACACCATGACTTATTAATTATGGCCAGGTTGCAGGATCATCAGTTAATTGTGAATGCTCATCATCAATCTTGACATTTGAAGTGGAAGGATCTTGCTCATCATCAATGGTGACATTTGAAGTGGAAGGATCTTGCTCATCATCAATGGTGACATTTGAAGTGGAAGGATCTTGCTCACCATCATTGGTGACATTTGAAGTGGAAGGATCTTTCGAAGAGTTCGTAACAGCAGAAGCACCCTTAAAGCTGTGTTCATCTTGTAAAATTTCTTCAGCACCACTATCATTATCACTGAATTTCGGATCATTTTCAACTGAGTTTTGCACATTTGTTTCATCAGATTTATCTGATGTATTTCTGTAAACAAATCTGTCTATGGCTCCTCTTTCTCTTTCATCTTGGGCTTTCTTAGCCTTTCTTATTGCCCTTTTCTTACTGCCACTCTGGTACTTTCTGCCTATATCTCTCGGTCTTTTACTCATATTTGAAGGTCAGGAATCTCGTGTCTCTATAACAAAATACAGTGAACACATAATGACTAGTTATAAAGGGCTACAGAAGAATCTACTTGGCACAAAGCAGGGAGGATGCGTACCCATACTCCATCGAAAGCCTAATAGATCCACTTCTGCCCAAATGAAAACCAGTCAAAATCAGCTTTACAACACCTCATATGTGCAAACCTGCCCAAAGAAGTGACAATGAATGCCAGGATAAATTTTGATTATTGTCATGTTAGCTAAATCACACCACTGTTATCTACATTTTTTCTGTGTGTGGTTTAATCTTAAGCAATTAATAAATAACAATATAAATTCTTATGGTTCACATGCTGCTTGAAGCAATCCAAAGCCAACTAAATTGTGACATCATGAATTTTGTTAGATATCCGACATATTGGAGCAAATGTCATGAAGACACAATTCAACTCGGAAGGAATAGCACTTCAAACAGCATGAGTACTGGTCCACCCCTAACAAAAGATAATTGGTCGCACACTTCGCGTTCGACCTATGCAGTGATAAGCACCGGGGGTAGGCAAAAAATGTTTGTCCGGCAAAAGTCTGGAAAACCACGCCATTTCAGGCCATGAACTTACTATGATATTTTTCCACCATGCCATAACCTAAGCATTTATGCATTCTGCTTTAGTCCTCGCATATCTATTTATTCTAAGCGGCATTTCAAATGCTCGCATTTCGTCAATTTTTAAGATATCAATACCAAATTTGCACTACAGGACAATGGTGCATTGGAGTATTTCCATTATAAATCTCGTAATAATCAGACAATTTATGGACCCGCCATGGCCAAAACCGTGCGTATTTCAGTCTGCCACCTGGATAGGAAAAACAGCACCATATTATTTCATGAGATTTACACAGAATACAGTTAATATACTTTTGGGGTGCAGAAAATAAAATCAGCTGCACAGCTTTAATACTTTTGATGCTAGAGCATTGAAAGCGTGCGACCAAAGTAGCACTTTAGTGCTGTATTTTTCTTGTTATACTGACTTTTAACTTCAACTAGTGGCTTTCAAATGTTCAACAAATTATTGAAAGCAGAACCACATGATTGTGTATTCTAGGTCAATGTAGGACAGTAATGGTAAAGTCTACTTTTAATTATATAAAATAAAAAAAATTTCATTGTCACTGTCTATACTCACACAAATGGCATCACTCGCTTCACTAGGATTCTTAGCAGTAGCCTGACAGACTTGCAGGTTTTAAATGTTAATATAACTGTATAGATGGTACTTCTTCACTTGGCACTTGCTACAGTTATGTGGCCTGTACAGGTAACACTGGCAAAAGATTGTGTCCCTTGACCACGGTGGCATCACAATGCACTGAATTGTCTAGACTACTTGTGAACTGCCCTTCCTCCCCCAAATCAAGGTGCGGGAGCCCCCCTAGGCGCGGGGCCCAATTGGGTGCAATTGGTCCAATTGGCCTAAAGCCGGCCCTGATTCTTGGGATTTAAATTAATTGTAGCAGCAGAGGGGGGGGGGGGAATCCTACAACATTTTTAAACAAGTTTTCAATGAAATCAGACTTAAAACAATGAAATCAGGCGAATCGGATAGCGTTTTTAAACAAGTTTTCAATGGATTATGATCAAATCAAAAATGACTGAAATCAGTCAAAAAAAATCAAATGAAATTAAAATAAAGAAAGCTTCCATTTGCCAAAGAAACATGATCCTGCAGGGTAAAAAACTCTTCCACCGGGGCGAATCCTACAACATTTTTAAACAAGTTTTCAATGAAATCAGGCTTAAAACAATGAAATCAGGCAAAAAATCAATGAAATCAATGAAATCAGGCAAAAAAAAAATCAATGAAATCAGGCAAAAAATAATAATGAAAAATCAATGAAATCAATCTCCATCGTAAAAATCCTTTGTTGAAATTTGAAGAATTTTCACGATTTCAACCGAATATTTGATCCAGTCCGATACGATATCGTGTCCTAGGGTCATGTAAATTTATTGTTACAAATCCGTGAGGGGCAGACTGAGCATGACTAAAGAAATTTCTAAATTGATTGAAGTCCATATCAGAACACCATGTCTGCCAAATATTTCGTAGCGTATGTGTATCAACGCCGTTGAATACAGCAAGAATATTACAGTTATCTCTGATCACTTTTGGTAGTTGTGTGTAGCGTTGAGTGACATAGATCACGTCCGTGTTTTTATGCCTGCCTCGGGAAAATATTCTAGCTGTTTTTTTTTGTTTATCTAACATTACATCGTCGTATACAACTAAATTGTTGATACTTCCATCGAGGTCTTCTACTGATGGTGCCTCGTCAATATCGGTTATAAATTCAATAATATTCTCGCCGGCAATCTCTGAAGCGTTTTCATTAAAATCTTTTAGCACTTCATAGCATCGTTGGTCATCTACGCTAGGGGCAATTAAATACAACTTATCCCACTTCATCCATCTCATTATTAAATTGAGCAACAATTGCGTCTTGCCGGATCCAGATGGCCCGATTATAATTGCGCGGATAGAGTTTGGTAGCGCTGCATGATGCTTAACTGGTTCTCTTGTTTTAGTCGCTGAAAAATCAATTATATTCATATCTCTATACATAAATTATGGATCTATATTGTGTGAAGTGTAAAAAACATACTGGCACAGATGACTTGACGACGATTACAACAAAAAATAACCGATCAGTGCTTTCTGGTAAATGCGTACGATGTAGTACAAAGAAATTTAGATTTGTTTCTAAACCCAAGGAACCTTTAAAAAAAAACGAGGAGGTGATATCGCTGCCAAATTAGCAAAACTCCCTGGAACCCCATGGGCAAAATACCCCGGAGAAAAGCACCTTCCAGGATATAGCTACTGTGGCCCCGGAACACGATTAGATATCAGACTCAATAATCATAACCAACCCAACCCCGGTGAAGAACCAATAAACGCCATTGATAAGGCCTGTCACCTTCATGATGTTGCTTATAAAAGCAATAATCTGCAACACAGGCATCTAGCAGATGTGAAATTAATTCATGCGTTGAATGCTATTCCTGATAAATCTTTCAAAGAAAAATTGGCTTCATTTTTGATAAAATCGGCTATGAAAAGTAAATTGATGTTAGGTGCTGGTAATTAATAACAACATGGAATCTATTTATTATTCCCCAAGAGGATACTGGAGGGGTAAATCAGCAATCCATAAACTCGCTAGCGCTGCAAAAGTGAAAAAAACCACTGCGGCTCATTGGTTATCCAAACAGGCACTATGGCAAATTTATCTACCACCGCCTAAACAAATTAATGTCTCGCATTTTGATGTAACCGGACCCAATGAAGTTCATCAGGCTGATCTATTATTTTTGCCACATGACCACGGTTAAAAATATGCGTTAACCGTAGTTGATATTGCAAGTCGATACAAAGAAGCAGAACCGTTAAAAACAAAATCAGCCACTGAAGTTGCTTCTGCATTTGAAAAGATTTATCGAAGGGGTCCTCTACACTGGCCAAATCTATTACAAATTGATCCTGGCAAGGAATTTCAGGGTGCAGTGTTATCTACCATGAAATATCACAATGTCACTATCAGACGGGGGCATACTGCCCTACATCGTGATCAGGCAATTGTAGAACGATTTAATAAAACCCTTGCTGAGCGGTTATTTGGATATCAATACGCAAAAGAATTCATCCAAGAAAATAGATCCAGTGAATGGGTTAAAAGATTACCATCTGTGATTACCGCACTGAATAACGAGATTACTAGAACAATTAACATGAAACCTGTCAACGCGATTAAAAAGAAGTCAATACCTGAAAAACCACAAAAAGATTTCAAAGAACCAATTCTTGGTAGTAATATCACTGTGAGGTATTTATACGAACCAGGAGAGCTTGAGGGTGGCAGAAAAAGGGCTACTGATCCTATTTGGAGTGTTACTGCACACAAGATATCTAGTATAACACGATCAACTGGTAGACCTCCAGTCTATAAACTGGATTCAACTGCCCCTCAACGAGGATTTACTAGACAACAATTACAAGTGATACCCGAGGATACTCAATTACCACCACGGGATCTTAACTAGCACCGTTGCGTCTATTGCACTCAAGACAAGTCAACATCACATTATTTCTGACATGACCGAGATTGTTATTTTTTCTGTCAACGGTGAATTGGCGAGGATCCTTATCCGAATACTGCCAACGCATTATACAATTGCAACTTGCGCAGTGATTATTCTGTTGTTTCTTCAAAGTGATTATTAATTCAGCATCAATGTCAAATTCTCGTTGTTTTTTTTTGTCCTGTTGTTTGTAACCGGAGAGTTTTTTATCAATAATTTTAATATCAATATCATCTATTGTGGTGTCATTATCGTCACCAATGATTTCATCATCGAAAACAATTCTTCGAAGTTTTTATTTTTTGTACTCTGGATACTGCGAGATAGACTAAATTTGACCATTCGATGCGATTATCTACCATCCAAACAATTGTATCCGATATAGTCAATCCTTGTGAGGAATGTATTGTTGCTGCGTATCCTAGCGTCCATGGGGATTTATTAGCACGCAATGCATCTTCAATGACATTGATATCAACCAGCACAATATCATTTAATACTAAATTCTGCTTTTCACGTTGTCCAGGAATGTCAACGTCGATATTCTGCTTTCGTGTATCAGATGGTCTATAACACAACGGTACTGGAAGTGTTGCAAATTTTTGTTTATGCAATTCAAATAACTTCATCTGAAGTGTGTCTCTGACTATTTTTCTACTTGCTATTATCAAATCATTTGGTCTCCACAACTCCCAAAAATCATTCATGGGAGTTTCTGAAATTATTTCACGCATTATTTCACATTGCATTCTATCCGGTTGTAATCTGATTAGTTGTTTAAACTCACGTAATATTTCATCTAATGATCTAATGTCATCATTCATCTCTTCGTAATAATCAACGTATGATTTTAACCATTCATGAGGAGGTTCACCGACAAATGGTGGTGGTTGGCCTTGATCGCCGCACATGATAATTTTTGTATTTTTCGTTGACAACCATTCAAGAAATGTTTTTAATACTTGTAACGGTACCGTGCATATTTCATCCCATAATATCACCGGTGGAATAAATTTCTGTCCCATTCTTTCAGGGGTCCATTTATCACCGCTCCATCGGAAGAAGCTGTGATAAGTACCAGAATTTTTTACATCTCGTTGTTTTATGTCTCTGGCAAGTTTGTGAGTTGGTGTTAACGCATTCATGTTGATTTTATCCTTGAATAAATTACTCGTGTTGTCTTTCCTGATCCTCCACAACCGTTTAAATAAACTGTTTTATACCGGCATACTGGATCAGATACCGGTGGTGCATTAGAAAATTCTGAACACTGATTGCTTTTTAAATAATTATTTTCAATTGTAACATCTGCTGATTGAATATAATCATGAAGCATTTCCTTCTTAATTCTCCATGACCCCCAATTCTCGTTGCCAGTAGCCTTAAAATCAGCCATTTTGCTATTTATGTAAAATGAATCAGTGGCAACTCTAACTGCGGTGTTAGGAAATTTATTGATCATTGAAAACAGATTAATAGAAGCATAACCAAGCATAGAAGCTCTCAAATGTGTGTACTGCGGATTGTATCCATCATTGTAAGTAACAATTGTACCCAATTTGGTTCCATCGGACATAAATGCGTCCTTACGATTTACATATAGGCCCCTATTCGTTAAATCCGCGATTAAAAAATCGTATTCAGCATTGTCTATAATCAATCGTGAAGAATATCTTGTATTATCGTATTTACCACCCTGGGTAAATTTACCGATTATTCTTCGTCCAAGGTCTTTTGCTTCATTGTTTCTGATTTCAAATAACTGTTTGGACCAATCCATGATTTGTTGTTCACTGAAATTTGGAAACAGTTTTCGCTGTTCACTAATTATTTTTTCTAGATCAGGTTGTGGTAACCAGACTGATTTCTGTGCTCGATAGGATATAATTGCTTCACTGACAATTAATGATTTTAACATCTTACAGTCAAGCATATACCGTAATAACACTATTGGCATCCAGTGTTTTTCAGACATGTATTTACCAATCCAAAGATAACTACACGGATGAAGTCCCTCAGCTATTTCAAATGATACCACACAAGCGAATCCGGTTAAATCAAAATCAGGCAGTGGTCCATTAATAGCAACACGGGTCATTTCGTGTGTGGGGTGTCCAAATCGTTTAAAATATTTCTCACACTCTCCATAACCAAGAAAACTTCCTGGATAACACGCAATCATATCAACGGAAATAATGATTCAGCGGTGTATTTTGTATTCCATAACCCTCCATGGCTGTATTCAAGACAGGACAATCTGACATCTGATAAAAACTCACTTCTCGTTGGTTTCCACGCGTTTTTCTTCGAAGCAAAATGTGCTGCAATTGATGGTACTGTAAAACAGTTTGCTAATAATTGATCGTTGTCTTCCCCTTCCCCAGAAAACTCACTAGCTAGTTGTTTCATTTGATTATGCAGTTCTTCAGTACAGTACAATTCTCCGTTGGGCCTTACAAACTGATCAAATCTAGATTCCTCGTCTGAAGTACTATGAAATAGCCACATTGACACAGGATCGTTTTTACTCAAATGGTAAATAGCATCAAATAATTTCTGCTCTGAAAAAAACTCTCCAGTTTGGGGGATATATTTTACGGTTCTATCCCGTGGGAATATTGTTACTGCAGATGACCACGCGTGTTCATTATGATCAATAATTTCAATTGGGGGTCCATTTTTATTATATTTCGATTCGTATAATACTTCACCGGTGATTGTCCTTACCGATATTGGAAATCTCAATGATGTTTCTAATTTGGTTATATCTTGAATTGTTGCCCCATGCTCTCTTACCGTTAATTCCCACTCGGTTATTTTTTTTCGTCTTAGATCAGTTAGTTTATTTCCCCGGGACGCATTTGTGAAGTGTTCTATTATTCGTTCTGCTACACAATTGAGCCTTGTCGAATATTTCATAGGTGCTAGTTTTGCAATATCAGGTTTTTCATTGAGCGGATAGATCCCGTAAACAACTGCTGTGACAGGGTAGGATCTTTCGTAGTATGGTTTATCAATTCCGGTCAAAATTCCTGGTTTTGAATCCTGATTCACGGTGATAGTTTTTTTGCCCTTGAGAATGGGTTCAAATTTATCCCTAATGATCCATTTTCCACCATCACGGATAATGAATTTGATTCGGAAAAAATGACTTTTTTCCCCAAGACGTGAAATTATCACTGCTGCTTTTTCATCATTCATGGTAGCGTCAACAACACCATCAATTCGAAATGTTGACCAACGATAAGATGCTCCATCACGCTTGAATTCATTAAAACAGTCTCTGGTGGCTTTATCAAGAATTTTATTCTTGGGTGTATTAGAAACTATATCAAGATTGAATTGAGCATCTTTCCAGGGTAATCTCTTGTTACGTTTTTGGGGTTTATCGAGATTAAATTTAGAATTAATTTTCAATAATCTCTTAAACTCCTTCATGTTTCCGTCTACTAGACGTTTTTTGGGTTTATCGAGATTAAATTTAGGATTAATTTTCAATAATCTCTTAAACTCCTTCATGTTTCCGTCTCTTGGACGTTTGTTACGTTTTTTGGGTCTATCGAGATTAAATCTAGGATTAATTTTCAATAATCTCTTAAACTCTTTCATGTTTCCGTCTCTTGGACGTTTGAGATTAATTTTGTTTCCGTCTCTTGGACGTTTTTGGGGTCTATCGCGATTAAATCTAGGGTTAATTTTCAATAATCTCTTAAACTCCTTCATGTTTCCGTCTACTAGACGTTTTTTGGGTTTATCGAGATTAAATTTAGGATTAATTTTCAATAATCTCTTAAACTCCTTATCAGCATTGAATTTAGCATTTTTCGAAGTCAATCTCTTGAACTCCCTCATGCTATAATTAAAACAAGCATTTAAATGAAAGATTTATGTATAATGAATTACTGCAAATGGCTTATGATTGGATCAGTAATCCCGTGTAACAAATCATGCAGAAATGAGTTCTGTGGGTATCATATGCAAAGCTTTCGTCGTGGAAGCCTTGGTCCGTTACCCTGTATTCGATGTGGGGTTGGGGTCAAGGGGAAATCGCAGTTATGTCTGAATTGCGGTGGTAAGCGATACAGGGAATTGAAGCGTTATTATGATAAAAGAATAAAAAATGGACAATCAATCAGAAATTTTGACCCTGAAAAGGTCTCTGACCCTGACAACGTCCTTGACAAAATCATAAGAACCCCTCAAGACTACATTGAAAAATTCATTATTGAACCAAACAATGAATTAGACAAACAATAGTATTATGTATACGAATGAACCAAGAATTCAGACAGCATCCCTTGATTACAAATTATGAAGCATCCAGTGATGGTGTTGTAAGACACTGTAGACTGAAGAAACCAGTTGGTGCTGACAATGGTATGGGGTATTTGGTGTTCACTGTTAAGGGAAAGAAAACTTATCGCAATCACAGAATAGTATTTGAATGTTTCAATGGATTGATCGAGGATGATTTTGTTATCGATCACAAGGATTCTAATCCGAAAAACAATTCTTTATCAAATCTGCAAGCTATCACACAAAGTGAGAATACCAAACGAGGAAAGACTGGGAAATACTCGAAAAAAGTGAAACCAGTGAAATCTTTGAATACAATAACTAATGAAGAAAAAATATTTTCATCTATGAATGAAGCCGGTAAATTTTTCGATATTTGTGGACCCTCAGTACGATTCGTTGCAGAGGGGATAACCAAGACGGCTATTAAAAAAAAGAACGGACAAAAGTTCAATTTAGTTATGTCTAATGCGTCATATTTTTCAATTAGAGATATGTCATTGTTATAGAATAATGAATTCTGAAAACATGAATAGCATCATAGTTGAAATAGCAAAATTGAAAAATCAGGATATCAAACTATCAGATGGGTTAAATCCTGATCAAATTGTGTCTGATTTTCAGGATATAGAATACGGAGTTAACAACAATAAATATATGCTACCAAAGAAATATGCACTCATCAAAAGAATTCAGAATTCTATTAGAGACTCTCTTTCATTTTCCAGTGACATCAGTGTGTTCGTTCCGTTGTATACTATCGTAGAGGGGATACGAAAAGAATTAGGTAACGAATACGAATTGAAAAAAGAAGTCAACTCTAAAATTAGAAACCTACGAGCATTAATTCAAGAAAATTGATTGCCCGACCCCTTTATCATTTTTTGATTGTGACCGTAAAATCTCAATGGGATTTTCATATTTTTTTTAGCACTTTTTGATTGAAATTATCAAAATCAGTGAATAAAAACTATTTCACACTGAATAAAAAAATCACTGAATCGTATCCTAACAGCTTTTCTCTACGGAAAATCCCATGCAAAATCAACTACTTGACCATACGTGGTTTTTTGATAAAAATCGATGAAAAATGACCAAAAATCGCTGAAAACAGGCAAAAATTGATGAAAAATGGCTAAAAAATGATGAAAATCAATCCTAACAGCTTTTCTCTACGGAAAATCCCATGCAAAATCGACTACTTGACCGTAAAATCTCTTTGAGATTTTCAACTGAAACCCACCAAAATAATACAAAAAACCACCAAAACTGTCAAAAAATCGGTGAAATCAGTGAATAAAAAATATTTCACACTGAATAAAATTCTAACAGCTTTTCTCTACGGAAAATCCCATGCAAAATCGACTACTTGACTCTACGGGATTTTTTTTATTAAAAATCACTGAAAACTGGCTAAAAATCAATGAAAACAGGCCAAAATTAATGAAAAACGACCAAAAATCATCAAAAATGAATCCTAACAGCTTTTCTCTACGGAAAATCCCATGCAAAATCGACTACTTAACTCTACGGGATTTTTTTATTAAAAATCACTGAAAACTGGCTAAAAATCAATGAAAACAGGCGAAAATTGATGAAAAACGACCAAAAATCATCAAAAATGAATCCTAACAGCTTTTCTCTACGGAAAATCCCATGCAAAATCGACTACTTGACCGTAAAATCTCCTTGAGATTAACCACCAAAACTGTCAAAAAATCAGTGAAAAACCACCAAATGACACAAAAATTACGCAAAATGCGTTAAAAAAATAAAAAATATTTCACACTGAATAAAAAATAAAAATATTTCACACTGAATAAAAAATAGATGGACCGTTAATGGATGGAATCATCGATGGGGAAAATTGTTTTACAATTGAAAAAATGTTTCTGATTTCAAATAATGGTCAATGAAGCATTAACAACCCGATTGGCTCGTGAACGATTCGATGCAATTAAGAGATTTGTACCAATTCGTGACATTGTAAGAAATAAACTGCAACAACGACAGAGTCTTCAGACTGATTTTGCTTTAGGGTCTGAAGAATTGTTTAAACCAGTAACCACAGCAACGTACGGGGTAGAGCGTGCTATACTGGGAGATGATCCTGACGGTAAAAGAAAAGAAGAGGGTCTTATTCCTGTACTTGAAAAACTAGCAGCGAAAACTGAACAAACTGAAAAAACTGAACCACCTACTAATCCGAAAAAAAACGACTGTTTCTCTGTTGAATAAATTTACTGATAATGCTAAAACATTAATAAAACAATTTAATTTATTCAAACCAAAGGATTATCAAGCTTTTGGTGATTTTGCTGCTCAAAGTTATAATTCAAAAAAAAGAGTTTTTAAAAGACGAGTATAAGGATGATAGAATATCAAGTAATGATTGGTCCGATAATTTGTATAAAATAAATAAAGGGATTGGTCGTTTGAATAAGGATGAGATGGGGTACAAGGAATTTCAAAGGGGAATTAGTAATTATAAAAGAGAACAAATAGAAGAGCGACAACGAGAAATAGAAGAACGACGTCAAACACCAACACGTAGACAAACAAGAAGACAAAAAAAAAAAAAACAAGAAGAACTTGATGATGATCCTCTTGATTATTTACAACTCTCAAAGGATGAAAGTTTCGGGAGTGGGATTTCAGGGAAAAATCGTCTAGTTGGAGACACTTGTCCTGATAGTGTTATCAATGATATATCACGATTAGAAGTTCTAATCGGAGGGTTCCGAGCTGGAAATAACTCTCCAGAAATAATTAATGAAGCAGCTGATATCTGTTGACGGTTATTTCAAGGTGGTATCATGCATATCAGCACATATCGAGATTTCATTGACGAGTTAGCAAATGGGTATCACAGTGATTGAATAAAAACGCTAGCGTTTCCAATTGATAAATTGTTTTACAATTGAAAAATTGTTTCTGATTTCAAATAATGATCATACATTACAATCATGATAAACCAACCCCCGTCTATGTAGTTAGTTCACGATTTCCAGTTTATAGAGCATACTATGGTGATGGTTTAGGTAATACCATTGCAGGGTTATTTGCGAGAATGGCTCCAAAAGTGATGCCGTTAGCTAAACAATTATCAATGAAAGCCATTGATGTTATTCGTGATAAGGGTATTGGTGCTGTTGGAGATCTTGCGGGAAAAGCGTTTTCAGCCGCGAAGAATAAAATAACATCATTAGTGAGACGAAAAAAGAACCGTTACAGTTTACAGCAGAAATGCCTGCAAGTGTTAGTAAAATAATAAATAACGCAGTAGATGAAAAACTAGCGTCGATGGCTTTAACCCCCGACCCAAATATGATAGCAGGAAGTGGCTTTAAAAAACTACGTCGATGAAATCCTACGGATTTTCACGCTAGCGTTTTTCACGATGAAAATCGCAATTTAGACTCTGATAAATAGAATAAAATGTTCAAACAGTCACGTGATCCAGCGTTTGATATAGATGCCCCAGTTGGCAAGGATGATTCTGTACGCGATTATCAATATTACGCCTATCATGCCATAGACTCAAATAGTCGATCAAGAATTGAACTTCAAGTCCATGATACTAGTAAATACTTTTTGCCCTGTGAAGCGTTTATTGAAGTAGAAGGAGAACTTGTAACAGCTGCTGATACTACTGCTGTACCAGCACCGTATCCAGCTGGTACTCAAGTCGGTTTTGTCAATAATGGTATCATGGCGCTATTCGATAGTGCAAAATATCTCATTGATGGAAAAGAAATTGAGTCGATAGATCGTGATGTTGATGTGGCTACAACAATAATCGGGCTAGCAAGATATTCTGATGATTATACAAGATCAGCAGGACCTTCTATGATGTTTGCAAAAGATGTTAAAAATACCGCTGGAGGAAATCCATTTATTATAAGACGACCAAAGAATAATGCTGGTAATGCTAATGCTGATGTCGAGGATATGATTATAAACAACGATGTTAATTTCAATCTAGGAGCTGCATCACGTATTTCAATGTTGGGATTAGGGCGTAAATCATTTTCATGCGCGATTCCACTGCATCATATATTTGGATTCTGTTGAAACGTCAGAAAAGTTATCTACGGGGCGAAGCATACAGTATCGCTTGTACGAAAGAGTGATGATAACGACGCAATTTGGAGGATTCCAGCAGACAATGCAAATCCCAATGCTGATGCCGGTAAAGTCATTTTAACAAAAATATCATTGTGGATGCCAGTGTTGACTCCAGCAATCACCGCAGAAGAACGATTACTATCATTTATGGACCAAGGAGGAAAGTCGTTGTTGAGTTGGTTATCAGTGAGTACAGATGTGAAGCAATCAAATATCAACGGGTTATTCACGTGGAATCTAGCATCAAAACAAGGCATTGCTGCGCCACGTCATATATTTATTGCGTTACAAGATAACACACGAGTTGGCAATCAACTCTCCAGCCATATGATATTTGATCAATTAGGTGTTAAAGACGTCTCACTGAGAATAAACGGCCAGCAGGAACCATCTGAAGATGTACAACTTAATTACACAGAAAATCATATTGCACGCGTGTATCATAGGTTGTTGTCGTTTATGGCACGTGATCAAAATGTCGATACTGGTCTACAAATATCACAGTTGGATTTTAAAAATCTGTATCCAATCTATTACTTTTCATTGGAACATCTTGATTTAACAAGACAATCTGTTGTTGATATCCATTTTAGAGCTAATGTGACTCGTGGTGCTATTGCTAATTATAGAGCGGTTGCTGTCATTCTCAGTGATAAATCAATGCTACTTGAAGGTGTTGGTGGAAGAATGAGAGTGGTAGATGCGCCTGTAGAAAATCTTTGAACGATTTTCTCGATTTTTCATTGAAATTGTAAACGATTTAGAATCAATCTATTATGTATAACATGTCATATAGTGTTATTAGTGTTGCGTTAACTCCTGGTCAAATAAAAAAATTGCAATCAGAATCGGCTAAAAAATGTGGAACCACAATCACGTTGAAACCTAATCAAATGACTGGTGGTGCAAATAAATTATCGCTGACAACTCGTCAAATAAAACATTTCAATGATGCACTTGTAGCAAAAAAAGGTGTCCAGATTACTCTTTCTGCGGCTGCTATAAAAAATATGATAAAATCAGGTGGTATATTTCCATTGTTAGCTGCAATACCAGCATTGATTGCAGCAGCAGCCCCAGCGGTGGCTAAAGCAGCGGCGTTAGGAGCCGTTGGTACTGCAGCAGGAATGGCACTAAAGAAAGCAGCGGGGAAGGGGTATAAAAAAAAGGGAAAGGGTCTAAGACTACCAGGAACCCCGTATTCATGGTACAGCGGAAAAGGCCTGAGACTAGGACCGGTTTATTAACTCAAAAATCTTCGATGGTTCCAATGTCCAATTTTGATTTAATGGATGCTGCTAAAAAACTAGCCATAAAAAACTTCAGAGGCGTTTTCATGAAGGATCAATTGCTGACACACCCAAATAGCGTTGAAACCGGTATTATTAATCTCGATAACAGCACTGGACCTGGTACTCACTGGGTTGCATACGCTATTGATCCACGTGGGATTGTCTATTTTGATTCATATGGATTAGCCCCGCCAAAAGAGTTTATGCGTTATATAAAAAAAATTTCAATGAAGACTTGGTATTCTACGCTACCAACACAACAAATCAATGACCCACCAATATGCGGCAGTGAAGTATTAAATGTCCTTAACGCTATTTCAGCATCTAGAAAACCACCTCATATTGTCGTAAATGAATACTCTAGTAATCGCTTTTTAGAGAGAGAAAGAGTTTTACAATAACATGATTGATATTTGGGGAAGACCTCTGAAACCCAAACCCAATGACACTGCAACCGGTGATATAAAAAAAAAAATTAAAGATGAAATCGCTGAGACGTTAAATTTAACAAGTGTTGACCCGAATGAAATAGTTGTATTTCAAGACAAACAGGGTAAATTGAAAACCAGTGATGTGTCATTGGATATTATTTTAGTTAAACAACGACACGCAATCGAGAACACCGTTGCGTTATTTTCGGATCAGGGTAAACTCAAACCGGGTGTACTTTTTTCAACGATTACAGACAGATTTAAAACTCTCAACGATGAATTAAAAAATTCTGTGTTGGAACTAACAACACTTCAATCTAAAAGTGAAGAACACGGAAAACAGTTAACATCATTTCGTAGAAATATCATTGATAAATTTATTGGAACCCCGTTAGATAAAATTGAAATAAAACTCCCTGATATTAAAAAATCCATCGATGAGACGAAAACTTTCATCGAAGCCATCAAAAATGATTTTTCGAGGATGATAACAGTCATTGAAAAAACAAAAATCCCTCATGAGAAAACCAATAACGTAGCATACACGATCCAACACGGATCATTTGCGTGGACACCTACAAACAACAAATTAGATATCACTGCAACCGTCAAGGGTATTTATCGATTAACACTAGTAACACCATTGACTCAATTTAATATTTCATCGTCCAGTTCATCCGGGGTCAATAATACGATTTCAACGATCATCGACAAGGATACAACTGAAAAGTTCACAATAACATCTACTGATAAAAATTTGATTAGGGTCTCAACAACATGGTATTTGGAATTCGTAGCGGATTTAAGTTGAAAATTGCAAAGCCATTTCACTAACGGTTTCATTGAGGGGAAATCTTTCGGATTTCACAATTGAAAACGCTAGCGTTTTTAAAATAAAAATGATTTCATCATCGCAATATCGCTATGATCAGGTCAGAGAATTTCAAAATAGACTCAAAACCCTGTTTGAGGAGTATGCAATGAAAATTAAAAAATATCGCAGGAGAATTACCGCAATTGATGTTACTGTGTACGCTGTGAGTGGTGTAATCACCGGAGCTGGTATTATACCATCTTCAGTAACAATGATGGCCCCGATAGCTGTTCCAATTTGCATTTCTGCGGCGACAACAATCGCTGGAATTATTTCAATAATAACAAAAAAAATATCATCATGCAGCCAACGGAAACTACAAGACTACATAATTCAATTTCATGTTGTGTCCACTGCATGCTCGCAATTATCCTCATTGATATCGTCATCTCTCGATGATACAATTATATTAGAGAGTGAGTTTTCAGCGATGGTAGATATATATGATTCTGCGATGTCAAAATTAGAAATACATCATGAATATAATAACAATGACAACACAGATGGAATTACTTCAACAAATAGTGGAGAACACAAACCCAGTACAAACCAGCATGATCTCAATAACATCAACGAATCCAGAATTCAGTGTGAATTTCCCCTCTCCGGTCCCAGTGAAGGAGATAGCGCTAGCAAAATTACGAGTATACCATTGTTGGCCAAATATCAGATCAAAATCATTTGGTGGTCAACAACCGAATAATTCACTGGTGTTTGCAAATAAGAATAAAGACGACGGTACCCCAGACTGGAACGTTGTTTCCATACCAACCGGATCATACCAAATTGAACAAATCAATGCTGAATTGCAACGTAGAATAAAATCGATTACTGGAAAAGAATCAAACATAGCTATAGCGGTTCATGAGCCAACACTATCATCTGCCATTGAAATAAGCACAGAAGGATACGTCGTAGATATCTATCAGAGTTCTATAAGGACAATACTAGGATGGTCTGAATTACCACCCCGGGGAGAAATTGTTGATTTACCAGAACCCAAAAAATCTGATTATATCACAGACACGACAAAACTTGACAATCCAGTAAAAAGCTATAGCGATTATGATAAATTGAATTTTTTCACTGAATCGGTAGATCCTTCCACTAAAAGAAAATCCTACCTACTTCGACAGCAAAATACCACTGAAAATTTCAGAGCGATGAATAATGATTTTTCATTGTTGTTGCCATCTCTTAAATCCGGTACTCTCACCCGAGATGAATTTATCAGCGTTGTAGAAACATGTAACAAAATCATCAATGACATGGAAACATTTCATTCACAAATTATTCAAGAGGTATTAGGTGACGAAAATCCTAAAAATATAGCAGAATTTGCAATACCAGGATATAACGTACCAGAACTAAAAAAACTACAAAAACTTCTCAGTGATGCCATCGATGTTGGTTTTAAAATAATTCATGATACGTGGAAAAAAACATCATCATAAAAATCCTCAAACATAATAATGACCCAGACGGTGGCGGCAGGCATATCGCTCCTGAAAACGTGAATATTTCATCGGTGATTGCGCTCAATTTAGTGTGTGATGTTATCGAAGGAAGCTATCAAATAAATTTAGAACGATCAAATCAAGCTCAGCAGGGGTATATTTTGTATTCATTTGCACCAACAGCTCCTCCAGGGTATTTAATTATTGAGTCTCCGGTGAATCCAGTCTATATGCGGTGTCATAATGATTCGCTGACCAGAATTAATTTCAAACTCACAGATCAGTCCAATAATCTAATTGATTTACAAGATGAGGTTTTACAAATTAGTCTGTTTGTAAAGTCCTAAGGACTTTCGTCCTATGACCCTAGGACACGATATCGTATCGAACTGGATCAAATATTCGGTTGAAATCGTGAAAATTCTTCGAATTTCAACAAAGGATTTTTACGATGGAGATTGATTTCATTGATTTTTCATTATTATTTTTTGCCTGATTTCATTGATTTCATTGATTTTTTGCCTGATTTCATTGTTTTAAGCCTGATTTCATTGAAAACTTGTTTAAAAATGTTGTAGGATTCGCCCCGGTTGAAGAGTTTTTTACCCTGCAGGATCATGTTTCGTTGGCAAATGGAAGCTTTCTTTATTTAATTTCATTTGATTTTTTTTGACTGATTTCAGTCATTTTTGATTTGATCATAATCCATTGAAAACTTGTTTAAAAACGCTATCCGATTCGCCTGATTTCATTGTTTTAAGCCTGATTTCATTGAAAACTTGTTTAAAAATGTTGTAGGATTCCCACCCCCCCCCTGCTGCTATTGTGGACGATTTTATTGTTATGGCTTATGTTTTTGTTCTGGTTTATTTTTTATGTTTGGATTGTTGTATAAGTAAAAAAGTCATTAAATTACGTGAATAATGTTTAAACTTAACATTCTATTTAGTTTAGATGCGAATTCTTTATAGAAAAGTAATTATTTCGTCACAATAATTGACAGGTGATGCAACAGAACATGTAGGACATTTCTTGTTTAGAAGAAAATGAAAATCGAGGACATAATGTAATAATTGGGAGTTCTCAGCAAAAATCAGCAGTAGTTTACAGCAAGTGTGTTAAAATAGTAGCTACTTTTAGGAATATATTGTCTTTCAATTAATCCCCAAATCAAATGTTTATTCCTTAGTTTCCACTATTTAATTCTGTTTTAAAATTCAAGCCATGTCAAGATGAATCTTAAACTGAAATTATATTTTGGAAATTTATATGCATCGGCACCGATTATTTCTGCTGATACTGATTATTCTAATAATCAGCCTGATTATGAGTACGGGCGATTAATCGGTACAGCTCTATCTGGTAGCATGACCCATGAAGGCTTGAACTAAACCTTTCATTCCACCCTTGAACTAAACCTTTCATACCACCCTTGAACTAAACCTTTCATACCACCCTTGAACTAAACCTTTCATACCACCCTTGAACTAAACCTTTCATACCACCCTTGAACTAAATCTTTCATTCCACCCTTGAACTAAACCTTTCATTCCACCCTTGAACTAAACCTTTCATTCCACCCTTGAACTAAACCTTTCATACCACCCTTGAACTAAACCTTTCATTCCACCCTTGAACTAAACCTTTCATTCCACCCTTGAACTAAACCTTTCATCACATATTTAAACTAAACGTGTCATTGCATGCTTCACACTTAAATGATGTGTCGTTCAAATGCTCACTCAGATTTTTACATAAAAAACCCCCCAAGTAGATAAATATGAGAAAGCGTTAGAATGCAGATATATTTAGAAGAGCAAAATCAAACATGTACAGATATGTTAATAGAGAAATAGATTAGTAAAAATGGGGTTGGAAAGAGCTAGATTGTAAGGTAAAAAGAGAGCAAGATAAATTTTGGCAAAAACTTTGAATTAAAAAATTAAACAAGCAATAACAGAACTGTCTTAATTTAATTATAATCATGGTTTAATACCTAGTATTTTTCTTTATCTACAATTCCACATTTATAAATAATATGCAGATTTAAGCCTCCCTTCAAAAGACAAAGCACAGTAAAAATGTATCCATCACCAAACTATTCTATAAATACCAATGATTTCACTCTGCTTTATCTCTGGGGTGTGTTTTGTCCACTCATGTAAGCTTCTGCTTCAACATTAATAATTAACATCTAGACAACTTTAAGTCATCACCACTCGGCAACATTTGTTAAACTATTGACAAGAAGACTTTTGAGAATGATTTAAATGCATACAAACACTAAATAAAGGTAATGATATACATACTCTGATAAAATTTCTGGGTATAAAACTGCTTAATATAAAACATTACAAATGAAATGTGAACCTGTCATTAAAAGAGCTTGCAGAGCTACAGTAGTGTTCTATAAATTTTACCAAGGCAGCAGACACTGAATAAAATATCATTGATTTTACTCATGTTTTTCATGGACTTGCCCATGAGTACGTGCCTTGCAGACTTGAGCCCACCCAAAGTGAAAGTGAGCTTGTCCCAGAATTTGCACAAGTGGATTTGTAAACTGCTGTAACAATTCCTCAGACAGCTTTATAAATGAATGACTGTTTCTCTGGGATGGAAACATCTGGCACATTTTGAGAGTTATACCTTCACCAAATAATTTATCACAATCTCCATACTTTTATTTCTTTGCTGCAGTATGTATCTTCATGTGTACGTTACAATATCCACTGACTAAATAAACATCAGATCACAACTGTTAATTCTTAAATTGTTCATCTCCATTATGTTTCCTCTTGAGCAATTTTTGATCTCCACTCTAACTAAACATTTCAACATATTTATATTTAGTTATTCTTAATCTATCTAGTATGGGTCCTCACTTCACTCTTAAATAATCTGAATCCAGGATGGGTCATCAATTTATATTTTAATGGCTTTTGTCCAGTAACTAACTTGATCCTAACTTGATCCTAACTTCATACTTAATGGGCTTTTGTCCAGTACGAGTCCTCCTGTGTCTCTTAGTTATTCAATCTGATTGCAACTTCCATCACATACATAGTGTAGTTTTTCTTCAATGAGTATACTGGTGCACCTTGTGAGTTCCAGTACAACTCAATACATTTATCATATACTTCTGATTTAAATGTTTTTTCTCCAGTGTGCATCCTCATGTGCAGTTAAAATGTTAACTCTCACTAAAGATTTAGTTATACACAAAAGATTTAGTTACACGCTAAAGATTTAGTTACACACTTATATGGTTTTTCTCCAGTACGAGGAGCTTTAAATTTCGCAACTGAATAAAGTTCACACTTAAATGGTTTTTATGAATTTATGTGGAGGCTTTTACTTCCACTTTGACTGAATATTTAATCACATACCCAGGGGCCCCCGAGTGGCTGAGTGGTCTAAAGCGCTCTCCGTTATGGATCACTGCTGTCTCACCTCTGCCTGCATGGGTTCGAGTCCAAAATTTAGCTAATGTAGTTATGTGAGAAAGCTTGCCAGTAGCTTCTCGTGGGTCGTTGGTTCTTTCTGGGGGTTTTCCTGGGTTCTTCCTCCACCAGTAATACTGGCCACCATGTATAGCCTATCCTGTGCTGAAAAATGATGTTAAACCCTAAAAACAAAAACATTAAAAAAAAAACAAACATAATCACATATCCACATATAAATGGGTTTTCTCCAGTGTGACTGTATGTATTCTCAGGTGCACCTTCATTTATCCACTCTTACTAAATATCTCTTCTGTCATATACTTCACACTTAAATAGGTTATCTTCAGTATGAATGGTTGTGCATAACGTACTTACTTACTTCCAAGCTTATTAAATATTTAATATTTTACTTCACACTTAGATAGGTTTCCTAAAGTATGCTTCTTCATGCATATCACTGCATGTTGCAACTAAATGTTTTATTACATATTTCAACTAAAAAGCTTCTCCTCAGTATGTATCCTCATGTGCAGTTTTAAATTTCCACTCTGACTAAACATTTTATAGCACACTTCACATTTAAATGTTTTTTCTCTATCATGCATCCTAATGTGCAGTTTTAAGTATCCACTCTGATTAAACATTTTATGACATACTCCACACTGAAATGGCTTTTCTCCAGTGTGCATTCTCATGTGTCGTTTTAAATCTCCACTTGAACTAAACATAATTTCACACAATTCACACTTCACACTTAAATGTTTGTTTTCCCCAGCATGCCTCCTCATGTGCGGTTTTAAATGTCCAAAATATCTAAACTGGATATCACATACTTCACACTTAAATGGCTTCTCTCCAGTATGTATCCTCATGTGTTGTTTTAGATTTCCACTCTCATTAAACATTTTCGTACATACTTCACACTTAAATAGTTTTTCCCCAGTATGTATTCGCATGTGCAGTTTTAAAGTTCTACTTTCACTAAACATTTTATCACACACTTCACACTTGAATAGTTTTTCTCCAGTGTGTATGATCATGTGTAGTTTTAAATTTCTCCTGTGGGCATACGTTTTATCACAAACTTCACACTTAAATGGTTTCTCTCCTGTATGCATCCTCATGTGCCGGTTTAAATTTCCACTCTGACTAAATAGTTTATCACAAACTTCACATTTCAATGGTTTCTCTCCAGTGTGTGTCATCATGTGTCGATTTAAATTTCCACTATGATTAAATAGTTTATCACACACTTCACATTTAAATGGTTTTTCTCCAGTGTGTGTCATCATGTGCTTTATTAAATGTCCAATTCGATTAAACATTTTATCACAAGTTTCACACTTAAAAAGTTTTTCTGCAGTATGCATCATTTTGTGCAGTTTTCAAATTTTCACTCCAACTAAACATACGTTTACACTTCACACTTTAAATGAGTTTACTACAGCATCTTGCAGTCTGTGGGGTTACTAGAAATGCCGAAATACACTGTACGTTCTCTATGTACAGAATAGTTCATTCCATACAGCATCGAGCAGTCTGTGGGGTTACTAGAAAAGCCGAATTACACACGTATTTGCATGTTCTCTATATTCTGGCTATACTGTACTGACTAGTTCAATCCAGACAGCATCGTTAATGTCATCCGCGTGTTTATCATTGAGTTGTCACGTCCACCCGATTCACGAAGCTAAATAGTAAATAGATCACAGGGGTTCGTTACAATTTTGACGACTGGACAAGTAATGTCCCCTGCAGTGCTGTTTGCATTTGGATGGTCTTGGATTTCACCATTGATCGGAAAGAAACATCCGAACAACATCGAGTCTATTGTTCTGCGCTAAATAAAGTTGACGATAGCAAGAAAATAAATAAATATTTTACTGTGTCATCTTCGTAACTAACAATGGCTGCTTATCCATTTTCTTTTAAGTAACTAACCCCTATGAAATAGACTGGTGTGTGAGCAAATCACTTAGTTTGTCCTGGAACTGGTCAAAACTGATCTGAACCATGCTTGGTGACTACATCAATTGCCTCTTTGTTTGCGTTACGTTCCATTTTTCAATTTAGTAATTTATTTTATTTCCATTGCGTTCCTTTTTTCCATTGTGTATTTTAGTCACACCAACTTGAATCATCAGTGATACTTTACATTTTTTGTTGTTGAATACTATTGATTTTAAGAAGTATTATAACATAGCTGCAGTGGCGTCGCTAGGCGGGTGCGGGGGGTGCGGACCGCACCGGGTGACACCATCTCAGATGGGTGACACCAAATGAAAAATTGCAAATTTTACAGAGCAGACGTTGCTCGGTCCAGTCGTATTTCATAAGCGGATAACCGATCATAGTTAAATAAATACATGACTAAAAGGCAGAACACGGTCAGGGTGCCACCATGCAGTCTGCAGAGCATCTGGGGCTCATTTTAATGAGATTCAGAGCTGGTCGGATCAAAATTTGGAGTTATTTACGAACGCGATAATTAATGAGGTAGAATAGATCAATAGACTTGGAGGCGTTTCCGTAGGCCGAGTGCTTCATGCGCACGAGGTACCATCTTTGGCTTGACGCTTGGTATGACGTGGTATGACGTAGATGTGCAGACGTTTACATACTCGTTTTTTTTATCAAAACAGTAAATTTTGTGAAACTTGTAATTTGTATCATTAACCTGTTTAAAGTAAATTAGAACAGGACGTAATTTTTATAACAGATGAACAGCGAAGAAAGGATTACACTCAAAAAGTGAGTATTACTAGTAATTAATTACTGCTATGATAATGACGACACGCACACATTCGTTGACCTGCTGTGAACAGTGAACCACCTCAATTGGTACCGGTACATAGCCGCTGTTGTTGCCCTACAAAAATCCATTTGCAATGCATGATGGGCGGATTGGGCTCCACACTAATAATATATTTGTACTCCTAATTATTTACCAATTGTTGGTATAATATTTTGGTTATTATATGGAAGGTACTGCGTGCATCTGCCTGATTTGCTAGCGCGGCAGAAGAAAATAAAGAGCCTTCAATTAAATTGTGCCTGTAAATAGTTACATTTCAACAATTTAAATATATAATATTATATTTTTATTGTTCAAGATAATTCGATTATGCCACATGGAGTGCACAAATCTAAACGGCCTAGTGGCTGCCAGCAGCGAAAAGCTAAAAAGAAAAGAAAAGGTGTGACTCACTAAAATCACTGCCAGGATCCATGCTGCGATATGTTAAGAAACTAGATGATGGCCAGGGTTCATCAAAAGACGTTCCTCAGTCTACAATCGATACTGATTCCTCCGATGCTAGCAGTATGCATTCTATAGAAGAGCAAGTAGTGCAGAAAATTGACGAGATTGACGACGAAATACAAAAAAATATACGTGTATGATTTGGAAGCGGCAGAGAATGATGATAACGTTGATTCAAACCAAGATACTGCAAATGTGATGCTGAGTCAGGTTAATGAGAAAAATTGGAATATTTTATCAGATGCTTCTTTCTGGAATGTACCAGTTCCAGATAACTTTCGGATTGAAATTATCAAAAGAGGGAGAACAAGGACGGACCGTTTTGTGTTGTGACAAGGCAAGATGAAAAAGCTAAAGGAGACGTGCGCAAGCTAATCAAATAATGGTTCTACAAGATGATGCCAAATGGCGAGAAAATACTGCGGTCATGGATGGTTTATTCACCCGTCAGTGAGAAATTATACTGCTTTTGCTGCAGACTGTTTGCTGCTAATGTTACAGAAACAACATCCAAATTTATTACTGGGTTTGATAAGTGGTGGAAACTGAGCCCGAAATTACATAGTCATGAGACATCGGAAGAACATCTAGGTTGCCTTGAAAAATGGAAAACATTGGCAGCAGGACTTAGACGACACAAAACAATTGATGCTGAAAGTATTGCTATTATGGTCAGGGAGAAGAAAAAGTGGAGGGATATCTTGCACAGATTGCTGGATATCACATTGTTTCTTGCTAAGCAAAATCTGGCATTTCGTGGCCACACCGAAGATGAAGCTTCATTGAATAGAGGAAACTTTCTTGAGATGGTTGAGATGCTTTCTAAATATGACCCAGTACTGAAAGAACACCTAATGAGACTAACGAGGAGTACATGTACAGTAAAAGCACCCGTATCTTACCTTTCACCAGAAACGCAAAATCAATTTATAAATGTCCTGGCAAATCAAGTGAAGGAGATTCTTGTCAAGGATATAAAAACTGCGAGGTATTTTGGAATTGTGTTCGACAGCACACCTGACATATCACACACTGACCAGATGTCTGAGGTTATCAGATATGTGAAAATCCACAATGGGAAAGTTGAAGTGAAAGAAGCGTTCCTTGGATTTTTCCCTTTAAGTGGGAAAAAAGCTGATGACCTCAGTTCTGACATTCTTACAAATCTAAAACGCGACGGACTTGACATAATGATGTGCAGAGCTCAAGGCTACGATAATGCTGCAACAATGTCTGGAATCCATGGAGGTGTTCAGGCCATTCTGAAAAGAAAGAATAAGAAAGCGATTTTTAATGGGTGCGTGAACCATTCACTGAACTTGTGTGGCCAACACTCTTTTGCCGAAAATGCTTCATGTGTTACATTTTTTGGTACTCTTGAGGGAATATTTTCATTCTTTGCTGCTTCCACTCATCGGTGGGATGTTTTGATTGAACACATTGGCATGTCGGTGAAAAGGTTATCAACAACACGTTGGAGTGCTCATTATGCTGCTGTTAAGCCAGTGAAAGATAAGTTTGATGAATGTATGGCGGCGATTGAAGCTCTATGTGATCCTAGTGAAAATTTGGACACAAGGGGTACAGCACAAGGTCTTTTACATGCTGTCGGTGATTTCACGTTTATCTGCTACCTTTACCTCTGGGCTGATCTACTTGAGGAAGTCAATCTTACCCAGCAGTATCTGCAGACTAAAGGCTTAACTCTTGACAAAGTTGTGACTAAGTTAGAGGCCTTAAGATTGTTTCTGTACGAGAAACGCAGTCACTTAGGTGAGCATGCAATTGAACAGGCACTTTCAAAATCATACCAATATGGAATTTCGGTAGAAAGAAGATTAAGGTTCAAGAAGAGAATGGCGGGGGAACAACTGAGAGACGCTGGACTCTCTCTGCGAGAAGAAAACAGTAGGGAGATGCTGGAATGTATTGATCGTTTTCATTCTGAACTCCAGATGAGATCAAAAGCGATCAAGGAAGTAGCAGATATGTTTGCGGCTGTTCAACCCAAGAGTCTACTATCGGCAAGTCAAGAAGATTTACTGGTATCCGGTCCCAAATGAACCTCTTTCTATGACGAGTTATCTGAAGATGAGCTTTTAAAAGAAATACCAAGGTTTAGAAGGCACCTGAAAGCAGCTGATATTGATCTCCACAAAGCCATGGACTGGTCATTGTTTGATGTTTTGCAATTTATAGCTGAATGGGACTTCCTTGAATCTCTCCCAATACTGTCTCTAAGCCTTCAATTATTTCTCACGATTTGTGTGTCTGTGGCTTCATGTGAGCGGAGCTTTTCAAAACTAAAGCTGATAAAGAACTATTTACGATCCATCATGGGACAGTCAAGACTTTCTGATCTGGCTCTATTATCAATTGAAAGTGAGACCGTGAAGGACATAGACTTTGATGAAGTGATTGACAGGTTTGCAGCTCTGAAGACCAGGAAAGGAAAATTTTTAAAGAATGTATTAATATCTATAACTTAACGTTGTTACAGTTCTTTAATACTTGTGCACGCTGACCTTCAGTTAACTTGTTTTTCGTTCTTGTCATTTTGATACTGTTGACTTATTACATGCTGAATAAATAAGAATAAATCTGTGGTCGAAATCTGGAGGGGTGACGCCGTGGGTTTACCGCACTGGGTGACACCAACCCTAGCGACGCCACTGCATAGCTGTATTAAAATCTGTAAATTCCAACAAACTTCTGGATTAATCAGATCAGGTGAACTTGAACAATTAAACACATGCAATCCACCCAAATCCAATTGAACATTCGTCAGAAATGCTAATTATCATTTAAAATAAATTCACTGGCTGACAATATTCTTTCATTGTGTGTTCGTGCATCTGGTTGTACGGAAGCTCTATAAAATCTAGTTATTACATTAATTAAATGTATCGCGTACGGACAAATGAACTGAAAATTATGTGGTGACTCACATTGAAAAAATACCACATATATACAGTTAAATTTATCCTGGACGGGGTTACAGTCCCAAACGGAAACGTACCCAAGTCAAAACCTGCCCAGAATGAAACCTATCCAGTCAAGACGTGCCCAGAACGAAACGTACCCAAGAAAAACATGTACTCGAGTCGAAACGTAACCAAGTCAAAACGTAATCAAGTCGAACCGTAACCAAGCCAAGACGTACCCATAAGAAAACATGACGCACACTCGCTTTAAACAATGCCATGATTTTAGTGTTTTGCATTTCTTGACAGTGACCGGCCTGATGAGCAATAAAAATCGGCAGACGCAATAGAACTACCTTATCTTTTAATCAGGGTTCTGGAAGAGTCCATTTATAAACGTCACTGAGCCTTACTCATACCGTCGGATGCCACGTGTCAACAAGCAATTATCCATGATCTGTAATTATCATTTTACTTATATTTAACATATCCTTGTCGACAACAACAACAACAACAGTAATAACAACCATTTAAAGACAAATAATATATAATATGAAGAAACTCATAGTAAGGAGGTAACAACAACAACACCAATAATAATAAAAATAGTTAAAAAAAATAATCATACTAATAATATACTACTACTACTACTACTACTACTACTAAAAATAGTTTTAAAAAAAATCATACTAATAATATACTACTACTACTACTACTACTACTACTACTACTACTACTACTACTACTACTACTAATAATAATAATAATAAGTCGAGATGCTCTATTTCACTTATTCCAGATGTTATCTTAAATAGTATTCTAAAAAATTGCTGAAAAACTTGACTTCACTATATTATTTGTGATTTTGTAAAAATATAAGATTGCAATTCATTCATCGACTGATTTGAAACCATTCACTTCTTTTCAACATAAATATTTAGGTGCCTAAATTTACATTATATCATCCATGCAGTCCCTTTATTAAAGAAGTCCATTTTTATCAATGGCCGCCTTGCTGTAATGTATGTAGTTTTAATCAAATAATAAATCAAATTTCTCTCTTAAGGAAGGTAAATCGCTATTTTTGTAAATACATGAAAATTGAAAAAGATTGTGCTTCATATTTAAATTGTGAAAAGCCATGCAGCGTTATTGGAATAGTATTCAATCTGATATTTGATATAAAATTTGTCCATTTCTATATTTGAAAGGTGACGTACTTTTGCAAGTCGGTCAAGAAATATAATGATATTGGCAAATGTATAGACATAATTCGATGCTATTTTTGGGGAATAAAATGTATTGTCTTGATGGCAGAAAAAAAGCCTAAAAATGCTTTTGGGCCGAGTCAATATAGCTGGTACAATGAGGGTTAATTATATTTTTATACATTTTTTCACCTTTAATCTATGACTAAAACATGACCATTATGAATTGCAACTTTAGTATATTAGAATACTGTAATACAAACACTATAAACTAAATCTTTGGAACAAAAATATCGGAAGAAAATGACATAACTCAACTCTTACAAAGTTTACAATATTCCAACAATATTTTGTTTATTTTAGTAAGTTTTTTTCAAAACATAGTACTGTTTCTTTATCAGGCATATTATAAAATAGTGGAAAAATTTTGATTTGACTTCTGTTCATTTAATCTGTCCATCCATTCATCAGTCTCGATATATATATATATTATATGCCATGTAGCTATATTCAAACAAAACTGAATGTCATTTTTTCATTATATTCCCTTTTAATTTAGATTCATGACTGTAGATTTTTAAACACATTACATAGCTTCGAGATAGTCGGCTCTGCTTTGAATTAAACATGTTATTGTGGCCTTTTGACCTTGACCTTCGAAGTGGGAGTGACATCTTCAGAAAAAGTAAATTTTTTTTTTTATAGAAACATAATTCAAATAAATAACGAAGTCTGTGTTGTAGGATACAATGGTTAGGATTGAGAAATTCCAGAAGATATATCAGGAATTGTCAAGAAATTAGCTATTAGATTATCTTCAAATTTAACAAATCGGAAAAAAATAACTTCTTAACCTTTCACGAGTTTGTTAATCCTTTGATCATCTGTGTAAATAATACTTCTGAAAATATATTCTTCAAAATTATTGCCTACATAAGCATATAAGCACTTACTTTAGAAATAGTGACTTAACTGGACTGAATCATGTCAAATCGACTTTTTGGCAATGCTACTGATAGTGATAACTCTGATAGGATGGGATTACTAAGAAAATGTTATGTCATTTTATCAAAAGGCGCTCAATCCACATTGATGATATAAGAGTTTGCTTCCCAGTTGAATAATATCATAACTGATTTTTAGTCTACTGTTTTGTCTCTGGCTTGTATAAGTAGAAGTGCATACAACATCGTGCAGTAAGTTTGCTCTGTCCTTGCAAAAATACGCCATGAAATGAGGGTATTCTTGATTTTCATAATTAGGCAGGTAATATTTCTATTTTATTGTTTAGTGCTGGAAACGTTTCATTCTACTTTACTTTTGATTTTGTCAGTTTTGTCACATACGGAAGCAAAGTTCTAGTCTCTTTCAGTTCCTCTAAAAAAGATACGTGGTGTAAAATACCATACTGCATATACCAATTTTGTCGGAATAATATCAAGCAGAAGAATTACATTATGTATTGATGTTACAATAAATGGATGTTGCGAGGTTTTATTTCAGAGAAGTGGTTTGGCTTCTACTAGGATCTGAACCTGGGTGTTGCACTGTGTCAATGGATGATCTGCCATTAGGATACAGCAGCTTATTTTATGAAGCCATTATGTCAAGCCAAACCTCCAGATTTACGCGTATACGCAACAAGATATACAAAATATGAACTGAAAGCTGAAAGAAAATAAAATGGAAGTTTCAGAACAGTGCTCTTAAATGGGAAAGCATTCAAGTAAATTTTTGTGCACTCTGTCATAATTGTCAAATATTTAAAAAATATATAAAAATTGTTCAAACTAATCAGTGATACATATCTATATTTTATTTTATATTAAAATGATCGCCTAAAATGTACCCCTGCAAGCATGTAATGTATATTTTACAAACTAAATACCTCATATCAAAGACCTGTAAGGCTGGGTTTTGTTTTTGTAAATATAGTGCATTCAAGTACTCATTAGATCATTTTAAAGTGACCCTAACATTTTGGACGATGTGTTAAAGAAACATATTTAAAATGGATTTGTCAGTAACACTATTTGTTAAAGAAAAAAGCATTTAAACTAGACATACTATGGTCTGTTTTCAAACACCTGAACAATATAAAAATGTATAATTTATATATTAATTAACGTCCATTCATACCTATTCAACTTTTAGTCAGAAATGGTTTGTATGCAATAAGATCACAAATGCTAAATATCAGAAACTGAAAAGCTAACTTCAGAAATTAAATATGAAAGACATTGTGTGAACCAGTTCATCAAACGGATCGATGTAACAGATGTGCTTCGGTACATAGATCCCTGACCGTGACAAATTCTACCGCGTGTGCAGGTTATAATAACAGTAACATCCATAAATCAAGCATGAATCCAGACCTTTGCAAGAACTGTTGAATAAAATTACCAGGGACGTAATTTCAACTTTTTCGGGGGAAGGGGGAACTTGATTCGAGGGACGATTGTGGCAAAACGTGATTTGGGCGGGGAAGGGGAGGGGCAAATTAATGGTGGGTGGGGGGGGGGGTGCTTCCCCCAATTACGTCCCTGCAAATCACATGGACAATATAAGTAACTTATTCATTGAAAAAGTTCCAAACTCCAAAAAAGTTCTCTGGAATTTTGATATGTAATGACAAAAGCGAACCTTGTCATTATGTTTTGCAACTCTAACGACAAATAATTCAAGGCAGAACCCATCATTGAACAGTGAAAGCACGGTAAGAAGATTTTCATCATATCATGACGATTATCTGGATAAGTGCGCAATATTAGCCTTTGAACTAGCTATATGCATCCACGATAGACAATCCGTTCAAATACAGACTTGTTCCTGTAATAATAATTTTTATGGTACTACAATGGTGGTTCTTTAATACGCACTTATGTCTGGTTTACGGACATACGACACAAGCTTTGAATCTAATAAAACTATTAGGCAAAAACATTTTCCCTCAATTTGTTTATGGTCATTTCAGTTCAGAATAAACTGGGGACTACTTGTGAATCACGGTTACAAAGGATTGAATAAGATCTTTTGTGTTTCATCATCATCGTCATCAGCCTCTTGACATAGTGTGGTCGTTGAGAGGCTGTGCTGCTGAACATCTGACAAGTTTCCGCCACTTATCTCAATCATGTGCCAGTGCCTGTGTCTCCGCAAAACGTTTATTAGTCCATTCTGTGATGTTGACAGTCCAATTTTCTTGGGGCGAATGATTAATAAAACAAGTAAAGTTACACAATTATTCTGTATCTTCCGACGCTGAAATCAAGGATATATATTTAAAAAATAGTAAAATATCAAAATTTTCATCGCTCCATTAGTGTATGAGCCTATGACTAGACATAAAACAAGTTTATCTCGATGGAACGGCAAGTTCTGGTAAAACAACTCGTTCGATCGAATTATTTCGACAGAGTTCGTCCGATCGTTTTAATCCATACACACAGACTCCTAAGGGAAATGAGCGAACGATTTAAATCATGCACAGATAATACATTTTTTTTTTCGATGGAAAGGAGATAAATGGTCTTCTGAACTAAATGGGGAAAAATACATTACAAGGATCATCATTTGGAATGAAATGTGCACAGTATCTAACGATATATTAAAAATATTTCTTGATTGGTTGTTGACAAAAAATATTGCTGTGATAATGTGCGGTTATCATTTTCAAACACCATCATTTGTTGGATTGTCTCAGCATGAATGGCAATTGATTATCATGAAGAAATAACTGATGATCATAAAGAGCTTGATCCAGAAATAAGAGAGCTAAACAAATTAATCAGACTAAAACCGAATATGTTCTGTCCTAAATAATGCATGATATAATTTCAGAAACAAAAATAAATGATTTTTTTTAATTTGTGGAGACCAGATGATTTGATAGTCGCAAGTAGAAAGATACTTCGTGATATATTTCAACAAAAATTATTTTTGTTACCGTACCATAATATTATTTCGCAGCAGATATACACAACAAAATATTGAAGTTGATATACCAGGGTCGTTATAGAAACGAATATTGTGTTAAATGATATTGTTTTAGTTCCTGCCAGCGTTGTTGAGAGCGCATTAGCTATGGACATAACTCCATGGACGCTATGATACGCAACGACAATTCATTCATCTCAAGGATTAATCATATCTGATACAATTATTTGGATCTTTGTTGACCGTATCGAATGGTCACATTTAGTTTATCTCGCAGTGTCTCGAGATAGAAGAATACCTCAGTTGCGGAGAATTATTATAAAGTTTACAGAAACTCTTGACACCAATAACTATGTTGTTAGCGATGCTATAGCAAGAAGAAACATCCGGTTATAAACACTGTGACAAAAATAAATAAATACACGGAACATCGTACTTGACGCTGAATGTATCAGGACATTAAAAAAAATAACTGAATAATTAATGTACAAGTTGTAACACAGCAATGTTTATTGAAATATTCGAATAATGATCCAAGACAATTTATTGTAGATAGAATTGATATTAGTCTTGGTCACACTCACGAAAATATAATGCTGACCTGTCTTGAGTGTAATCCACGTCGAGGTGCTAGTTAAGTGAAGACGGTGGTAATTGTGTGTGTTCACGTATAAATCCTCGTTGAAGAGCAGTTGAATCTAATATGTAGATCGTAGATCTACCCGTAGATCTTACCAGACTTAAAATTTTCTGTATACTTACACTCCAAATAGGAGCTCTTTTGTGCCACCTTCAAGTTTATTAGGTTCATATAAATATCTTACAGTCACATTACATAATAACGGTTGTCTTAAAAAAGTCATGTTTTTGAATTTGTATGTTTTTTGTGTGATTGCACTGGTATAAATATTGCACACATTGCCTCATTATTTAATGCAGCTATTGCACTTTGTAGTCATGTAACCCATTCACGAAATCTCATATCATTTTTAACTTAGTTCATTTGCATATTGATAACCAAATAACCACTCAGCAAGTGTTCAATTAAATGATTCGACGATTACCTGATTACGATGAATTGCTGTATGTCATCGTCTGATTTTGATGTTATGCTTGTTTCATCAGAGATGATATTGCACCATAACATTCCTTTGTGACCATCGCAAGGGTCCTCATTGATAATTTTTTTCAAAAGCAGATACAGATTCAGCAGCTTAGTTAATAACGGCTCAGCTTCGTTACATCTACTTGCAACGTCCACAACAGTAAACATATTTGTATGTGCATTGATGTCTACCAGTTTTAATAGTATTGTGTGGTAAAAGCAAACTATCCGGCTGAATAACTTCATTAGGAGCGCTGACATCAAAGTGTACATACTGAACTTTTTCAGGTGGTGGTGAATCAATATGCCATATTGCCTGTCGTGCTAACCAATTTGCAGCAACATAACGTGTAACACTTGCTGCATCAGAGTTTACTAATCGCTGCTCAAACTCTCCAATATCTTCTTAGGTTCTAATAAATCTATCCATTATGTTTAAATCGGTTGATTAATTACCGGCACCTAATACTAGTTTACCTTTCATCGCGGATTTGAACATGAAGCTAGAAAGCTTTCCTCTTAAAGATATATTTAGAAATGGAATTTAAGGAGTGTATCAATTTTACATATGCAGTATGTCGTTGTTGTAAATCATTGCTATACGCTACATAATCAATAGCGTTTACTGGATACTCTCCATCCAGAGTTTGGTTGATTTTGTTCAAGTCGAATGTCGAATCGGGTTCCAGGACCACAATAATTATATCGAGGAGTGTAGGTTGAGGAGTAGAGAGTGTCACTCCAATGTGATTTATATGATTTTAAATGTAACCTGTTTCACAAGGTCAATATTATAAAAGTTCAAACGAGCACCGTCCTCTCAGAACTTGTTCACATCACCTAAAGGTGTCCAAAGTTAATCAAACCCCTTCTCTGCAAACTTCCCTCATTGTCAATTTTATTCGTATGCCGTATATCTGGAGGATCTCCTCTGGGAACTGAAATAAATACAAAATGTCGTCCACAATAGTTGAAATACGCAACAAATATAATAGAGTAATTGCTATTTCAAAATGATACAGAATTAATAAAAATATTATCAAAACATATTTTTGTTAAAATCAAGAAATTTGAATAACATTGAGCTCCTAGTGACACCATACCTAATGCTACCAGTTACAAACGCTATTTCTGACTAATTGTCCAACCATGAAAGACAATATTTTCTTTCCATTAAAAAAGCATGTGCAAACAATAAAGGCTCCTAAATATACAACAATATAAGGAATTTTCCCGTGAAGTTCTAATACAAGAACACCAAAGATTATGTATAGAAAAAACATGAAAAATAACAACGGATTCTTACAGCTCATGGGTTAATGGTCCTTAATCTGTATTTTGTTGTCACTTCCAACTCAATGTAAATACACATGATGTAACTGAATATAAGTACTTCGGTTTCTTACTATAGTATATATGAACATGAAGATGAATACTAACAACACTCGTCTTCAATTATTTGTATTTATTCAATTCACAAATGAAATTACTGAGCTAAAATACACAATCCACTTGAAATCAATAAATATAAGAATTATTAACTATTTTTTCTTTCCTGCGAGATCCGAGACAAATATGGGTACCAAATCAAAATTTATCTTCCTTTTTCAATCCAAGTCTGAGACTCAGACGTTCAATATAGACATTAAAACATTGTCCAAGGTGATAATCTCACATACTCACATTAGCCGATATCTTAGACTCGAACTCAGCAGGTATATCTGCTAATTGCTATCGTATAAATACAAAATACTATGCTATAGGTTGGCAATTACTACCGTATAAATACAAAGTGAGTATAACATAATATAGGGCTGCTAATTGCTATCGTATAAATACAAAGTGAGTATAACATAATATAGGGCTGCTAATTGCTATCGTATAAATACAAAGTGAGTATAACATAATATAGGGCTGCTAATTGCTATCGTATAAATACAAAGTGAGTATACTATAGGTTGGCAATTACTACCGTATAAATACAAAGTGAGTATAACATAATATAGGGCTGCTAATTGCTATCGTATAAATACAAAGTGAGTATACTATAGGTTGGCAATTACTACCGTATAAATACAAAGTGAGTATAACATAATATAGGGATGCTAATTACTACCGTATAAATACAAAGTTAATATAACATAATATCAGGTTGCTAATTGCTACCATTCAAAGACAGATTATAACATATTACAAAGTTGCTAATTGCTACCATTAAAAGACAGATTATAACATATTACAAAGTTGCTAATTGCTACCATTAAAAGACAGATTATAACATATTACAAAGTTGCTAATTGCTACCATTAAAAGACAGATTATAACATATTACAAAGTTGCTAATTGCTACCATTAAAAGACAGATTATAACATATTACAAAGTTGCTAATTGCTACCATTAGAATGCAAAAAAGTGAGTATATCATACTTCAGCCTATGCTTCTCTATTTGCATTCATTTCTTTCTTGTACCTTTATGATTTAGCATGGATTGGAAACTGAAAAAACTCCTTCTTCTATAAAATTAATGTTAAATTAATTATGAAACAATACTCTCTTACTGATTTAATCAAATGTGTTTAATTCTGTAAAATTTAATGTGTGAGTACTCTGCAATTTCTGTACAATTAAATGTGTCAGTACTGTGTAATTTCTGTACAATTAAATGTGTGAGTACTCTGTAATTTCTGTAAAATTAAATGCTTGATCATTAGTTATCAAGGTTTATTCCAATGTATTTTCATCTAAAAAAATGAAAAACTAAATGAACACTAACAATTAAAATCTAAAAAAAACAATACAAACATACGTTATACATGCTTTCTTAGAAAGCGAAGCTACCAAAAGCGTATCAAAGAAAATAAAAATTAAGCTAGATTGTCACAACTATATATTTTTGTATTACTTAATCTGTAATTATACGCAAAACGTTTTATGCGAGGTTGAGAGTCCTAATTGTATCATCTATTTAATTATGCTGCTTTTGAAATAGTAAACAAACAATGCTAAACACCTACAAAAGACCGGATTTCATAATTAGGAGACCCCGGATGGCCGAGTGGACAAAGGCGCCCGCATGAGTTTGGAAGAGTTGTTGTTGTAGGGTTTAACGCCATTTTGCAGCACACGATAGGCTATACATGGCGGCCAGTATTACTGGTGGAGGAAGAACCCGGGAAAACCCACGGAAAGAACCACCAACCCACGAGAAGCTACTGGCAAGCTTTCTCACATACTCACATTAGCCGATATCTTAGACTCGAACTCACGCAGACAAAGGTGAGATAGGAGTGATCCGTAACGGACAGCGCTTTAGACCACTCGGCCACTCGGGGCCCCTGAGCTTGGAAGAGTAATCGTATATTTAAATCGCAACATTAACAGATAAACAACAAATAGAAAATAAACAAAAACGTATGTAGAAGACCAAGAGAGAGTTCTAGACTAGGACAAACGGTGTACACAAACTTCATTAAAGTGAATAGAAACTACAATTTACCTTTTACATCAAGGTGCTAAGAAAACTGTATACACCTTTTCTGCCAGAGACAACATTACAAATCCAACGGAAACCTCTTTACAGACCCCACATATATAACTTTGATAACTATAAGAAAATCGAGTTCATGTAATTATAATAAATATACAAAACACAATAGTTTCGAAAGTAAAATTAATATATCTGCTAAAGGATATCATGGTCAAATTTATAATGTCAGTTAGAAGACAAAAGAAGAAAGATACTTTTGTGTCATCTGGATTTGCAATGTAGCTTGAAAATTCCAAGCAAGCAAAAGACACGATTAAGTAATTTGGAATAAATGCCTTCATTATTTGTTTTATTTTGAAGTAATTTGCAGGAAGACAAACGTCGCTGCAATAAAACACACAAGACAATTTTAATAATGCAAGAATTTGTTTGGGTGTACAATCACTGTCTAAAATTTCCTGTTGTTCTTTGTAAACGAAACTATCAATACTGAATAAGTCTGTAGTGTACAGAGAAGACTACACAAATACATTTCACGAGTATATGCAAATACATGCCGGAACTGTTTATTATGAACTAAGATCAAGAGACATTACAAACATGATATTCACGTCTGAAGATAAGAAGCATTATTGTTCTACCAACTTATGTCTTATTGGAGAAAAAGAGATTCAAAGACAACATCACCATAAAGATACAGTTACCATCATCACGTCCAAAATAAGAGACGATGATCACTAGAAAATACAGAGGTTCTTCTCATATGGCGTGTGATTTAAAATAAAAATAACTAAAATATATACCACTATTTATTCATAGTTTGTCTTGATATGATTTTCGTGTTATTATCAAGACTTTAAAAACAATTATATCTCCATATCAAAAATGCTTCATTAAAACCAAATAATGATGAAAAAATATGTTTCGTTTTGTAATGAGATAGTAATAAATTTAAGAAAGACGGAGACGTTTTTATAAAAACAGCAAATTAGTTTATGGTCCAATCATCAGAACAATTCGGAAAAGACCAAGAGGTGATAAATTCAAAGAAACAATAAACATGTTAGTGAATCGGAAGGTGAGACTGCAAAAAAAGAATGAAACTAGGATATTTGAAAAAAAAATATCTAACCTAACTAATAAATGGATGGATTTAACAGGTTGACCCATTGGCGTAGCACACGCAGGTCGATGCTATTTTCAACAAGGGCCGGATTAAGGTCTTTGGGGCCCCTGGATACATCCAACATAGGGTCCCATTTGTATCCTGACTTGTCCATATAGATGGTTACATTACTATTAACAACACTGTCTGGGGGCACTGCTTATGAAATCAGATGATAATATAATGGGCTTCTTGAATCTCAGTGCCCTGGGCACATTGCTCACTTTCCCTTATGGATAATCCGGCCCTGTTTTTTAACAGATTTGTTCTCTATATTTGTGTTGCAATGGTGTTTCCTCCAAACAAACTGTCGGGAGGACGTAAATGTTTGTGTGTCCAACACATCTTAATCTTTCGCAATGTGCCAAAATTCTGGTTCTGTAATCAGACGTTTGATGCTTTTGCTTGTCAATATCTGACATATTTGGCGCGTTCACACAATTTTCAGGGTGACAACGTTTCACATTCGTTCCAAAGACATGCATGAAATTTGTATGCCATCTGTGCATTTCCCAATCAACAAAGTAAGGACCAACCTACTCTTTCTGTCGTTTCTGGCATTTTTATTCACTTGTGTTTTCCAGGAACAGTGAAACCAACTTGAAGCCTTGGCCGAACACCGACAGGTTGGGATTGTACAACAGCTAACGCATTCTCGGGCATCAAATTCTGTCTGTAAACCAATCTGCAAGCTTTGATAAGGGTAGATGTTTTAAATAATACAGACCACTGTCCTAGAGACATAACCGTCGAATGTTTTAAAAACAAAATCCTATAGTGCTCAATCTATACCAGTACTACTTGAGATATTCTCTTTGAAAATACAAATGAGGAGAAAGAATCTCTAATATAATGCGTATGAAGCTGTACACTGCTCCTTTTGCATACCGCCAGGATCGTAGGGTTGTGGCTCACGCAAATGGGATTTTACTACGTGTTCCTAGTGCTTAAAAAATGAGAAAAATATCCTCTAGCCATTTCAGTCATTCCAAGCGTTTAAGGTATATTGATCAAAGTCATTTTCAAATAACTCACTGAATCTTTAAACTGCATTGTTCCAATTGTATGCAAATGGTTTTATCTCCATTCATGTTGACCTGTAGCAACGGAGTTCCTTTTTCCATTAAACGGTTTTTTCTTCATTCATATTCGTATTACCTTGATGGAGTGAGCGATCATTGTAGGGTACAGGTGACAGTTGCGGTAACGATGTTCCACTTCTGCGTCCCAGTCGTCATGGGGTTCCAACACCAACCGAATGAAATTGGAAAGAGTACTGGGTCCACGATCTATATTTTCTCCTCAGACAGAGAGTGGGTTTCAATTCCGACAGTGATAAAATAATGATTCCCGAATACATTTATTGGAAGTTGATGAGCGATGTAAAATATACGGATGGGAATACATGTGTCGTGAGAACTTTGAAAGTGAAAGATTTAAAATCTGCGGAATGGTCCTATATCATTTTTTTGTTGCGGATGTCTTGTCCTTGGCCTAGTTTGTCGACATATTGCTGAATGTAACACCAATTATAGAAACGGACAATCAGTTATTTTCCCACAGAAACACACATACTCAACACTAAATAGGAGCGATGTCTCACACCACAATCTATATATTAAAGCCTTTTGTCCCATTATTCGTAAAATTAACTGTGTATGAGAAATTATTTGATTTTGATAATATTTGTCGAAATGATTTTGGCGATGACACACGTGTATGTATTTTAGGGCTGAAAAATTAGATCTTAAAAGCAGAAGATCTGCACGTTTGACTTGTGGATAATCTTCATAGTATGGATGGTGGACCAGAAATATGTTTGGAAATCACGTTGTTGGTAGATTTAGAATGAAAAATTCTTCGCATGCTTCCGACCACCTTTTACTTTTTTCGATCTTGTCTTTCATGGTCGCCAGGAATGATGGTGGTAATTATGTATATCGGTACTTCATCGCGACAATTGCACTTGTGCGGATACCTCTCTTCTCGTTAGTGACAAAGAACGTAATCGTCGCTTTGTTTCTGGCTTCTTTTTGGAGGTAAGTCCTTCGTGCATGAAAGTGGACTCCTCTTTCTTTCTCTCTTTGTGTCACTCTGTACGTCTGTCTGTCTCTGTCTGGCTGTCTGCCTGTCTGAATCTCCGTCCGTCTGACTGTCTGTCTCTTTGTCTCTGTCTCTCTGTTTCTGTCTCTCTATGTTTCTCTCGTAAGAGATTTAAAGAACGTTATTCAAAATTGATTTGAAAAACGGTTCACCACTTCATATGTCTTCTGTTATCAGCTGCGTCAGTCCTAATCCATGCTTTCATCGGGGTCACTATCCAGTTGTTGCTGCTGCAACACTTGTAATCGTTCTGGCTAGTGGTGTTTTTGCTGTGGCTGTTATGTATAGTTTGGATTAATTCTTAAGGCAGGTCTCTTTATGTTGGTCTGATTAAATAGGTTTCATAAAATCTGGTTCTTGTTTGCGTGAGAGCAAAAACACGTCTCTTATATTGTATTCACCTTTATTGTGTATTCTACATCTTCTGTTTAAAGTGAAACTTGTAGTATCTCTAAACGGAGTCTAGGTTTTCCTTCTTTCTTCATATGTCTTTGCTTTTTCATGTCTAGTTTTATTTTCTTGCCGTGGTGTTTGCTTTCCCTTTGACGTTTTATATTTGTTCCTATTTCTGGGTATTGCTTCTGGTTTCTCTAATTCTCTTTGTCTCTCTGATGCCGCCATCTCTTTTTGTGGTAGTTCGTTTCTGGGTTGGGGTGCAGGTGAGATTTTATCGTTTTCCTTTGGGGTTTCTGCGTTTGTTAGTTTAATCTGTCGTGGTTTTGTTTTAGGATATACTGTCTTCTGGTTCTTGTGTATTTATGTATCTCCGTCATTTCGTTTCTCTTGTGTTTCGTCTTTCCCTTCTGCCTCTATTCTGTCCCCGTTTCTGTTTCGTTTTCCTTTTATTCTCTTTTGCGTTTTGCGGCTATTGACATGTGTCCAGTGGACCGACAGTGTATACAATTCGTATAGTATATGCAGCTTTGTCACCAGGTTTTGATAGAGAATCCGTGTAGAAAGAAGAATGTTTTCAATTTCTTTGCTAGTTCTTGTCTATTTTTATTATTGATACTCCATTCTTTACCAAGTGTTCTTTGTGTGTTCCTTGTCTATTTTTATATTCGGTACTCCCATTCTTTACCAGGTATTATTGGCTTGTTCCTTGTCCATTTCTATTATCGGTACTCCATTCTTTACCAGGTATTCTTTGTGTGTTTCTAATGTATCTTGTGGTATTAAACGTTTGCTTAATTCTTAATACAGTTGCTTAAAGGGGGGATTTTATGTGATAATACTATTTATACCAATAACTGAGATGCCAATGGTTTCCGTACCTTCAAAGATTGTACATTGTAAAATAGGTCCTTCTTCTGTTTCTGTTCGACTAGTCTTGAAGTAATTTTTAATGCATGCATTCATATGGGTATTTTAAACTACGGTCTTTATGTTGGTTTAGGTCTTATGAATCCACATGCATTTCTTTTGGCATGATCGGATTTCTTCTTCTGTCCTTCTTTCTTTCAAGTTGTAATGATGCATTATCCCCAACTCGCAAAGATGTAGATATTGTGATGTCTATGTTAGCATCATTGATCCCACTGCTTTCTTTGTTTGGCGGCATTGCACTGAAAGTAGCAGCTTCATAATTGTCACACCCATGCGATTCCAATGCAGGAGCCGACCGATATATGTATTGTGTCTTAATCTCAGACTGAGTTGCCTCACAAATTATTTCGCGTACTTATTGGTAGATATACATCTCGCGATAGATGGGAAACAAGCAAGACCATTTTCGATCCAGTATCTGCCAACTATTAAGGTTTGGTTTTCGTCAGGCTTGTCATTCTTTCTTAAGGCAACCATCATGATCAGTATGGAATTATCCAGGATTATCGCGAGATGTAGTTTCTTATAGAGTACACGCTTGAACACATCACCGACACCGCAATCTGGATACGAGGAATATGTGCTGAACTTCAAAGCTGCATCAAGCGATTTTAGGAGAATGGGCATCGGCTAAGGAGAAAATTAAAAAGACGTGACGCCAAGCGGTGTTGAATTTATCAAAAATCGTATGCATGTTTTAGTCTCCAACGGCCCTTTTTAGGGTCACCCAGTATTCCAAAAATTTATATTTCTTTATCATTGCCAAAACGTCTCATATTTCGTGTTTGTGTGTATTGTTTAATTATGTTGTCTTAAAATTAAAAGTGTATTACCTCCCTTGCCCTGTTGGGTCTATGTTATGGTATCGCATATGTATGTGATAGTACTTTACACGCTCTTCCAGACTCTTGTCTAGTACGATAATACGTGTGGTGGAATATAGATGTGTTTTTGTTAATGTGTAAGTAGCAGCAAACTCTGAGCCAACCATTAAACTCACTTTGGGAATGTGCGTTGCAAACACGTGAGACTGCAATTGTAGCACGTGACAGCCCCACAAACATATGTTACTGAGATATTGCCATACACTAGCAAACACTCATTCAATTTTTATTGAATGTAAATTAGTTATCTGTTTTGGGTCGCTAATGCCCCGCATTCATATCAGAGCACGAAATTGTGGGGATTCCCCAGCCAGCAAGGTTTGAAACACCACCATGCTGATCAAATAGTAAAAGAGTACATTATACTAACCGTAATGACATTTCTTTGTGTCGCGTCAAGAAGATCTGAAATGACTCTTATTATGAATGCAACCGCAACGAAATTATTTTTCAGGGTCAGATGCAACACTAGTTGCTATAGATATAGCACTGACAGCAAATCCGAATTGCATGCATTTGATAGTTGTTGTGGTCACAATTCATTACGGCTGTGAATCCTCAAAAAGCACATTCAACCTCACACGGACTTATATTTTGCAAATAAAACGGTTTTTTATATAGCAATTATTGTTTCACTATGATTATGTTTTCGAATCTGTAGCATTGAGGGTCCACCACAATTCTTAATATTGTGATCGCAAAGCTTAATTGATCGACAAGCTTGCTTTCATGGATGTAACACCCATTCGCATTTCTAACCAATTAACGTTTCATCTGATACATATACCTTACAAACATATACTTATGATAAGGATCCATTATCTCTCTCTCTCTCTCTCTCTCTCTCTCTCTCTCTCTCTCTCTCTCTCTCTATATATATATATATATATATATATTAATAACAAAGATGCCAAATTTTTAAGATCCCTTTGAAAAAAACGTTTACTTTTTTCGAACTAAATTACATAGCTACTAGTGATATTGATACCGCATATGTGAAAGATTCTGAATATTGTCGTATTTTATGTCATGCATTACTAATGGTCTACCACGCATGGAAGCATTTATTATTATTGTCAGTGGACCTCACTGCCTTTAGATCTGAGTTAAATAAACATATATGATACAGACTCGCGAATTCCTAAGAAGTGAAGCTTAGGTCTATCAAACCCATCCCCGACAGCATTAAAACAAATCCACCATGTACTATATTATAATTTTGCTTTCTCATGTACTGCATAATATTTCCTCGTGTATGCTGTTTGAAATTAATAATGTATTGGTGAAGATATGACTACCACCTTATCAGCCTTTGCATCGAAAAATTCCACCGACACACCAGAGTTGTTTGTGTCATGTTTCTCAGTGATTTCGTCCAATTTTTTGCGACGGTACCTTCTGAATTTCAAGCAGGGTTGTTAATGTTCACGTTGAACGTTTAAAGTTTTGAAGTTTAATCTTGAAGAACCACACGATCACCCGGGTCGGCATCACAATAACACACGGCTGGTAAATTCAGTCAGATTCATTTTGGTGGCAAGCCTGGTCAAATCCTCCAGACCCCGTGTTAGGTTGTCGCGCTTACACATCCATAATTGTCAGATACTTTTTAATAAGTGCTTGTGGTGTTACTGAACGTTCGAGTACACACACGCTTCAGCAACAAGATGTCCACATACTGGACCTTCCGCCCGGGTTTACAACGGTAAGATTTTATTAAAACAGAATAGTTGTGGTCGTCCAGCACTGGCACACAGGCAGGAGACACCTGTGTCAATAATAAAAATCACGCGGAGATTCAAGCCCGTGCAAACCAAAGGGTTGTTGTAGTCAGTTCCAGGTTAAAGATTCAAGACTCCAACAAAAAAAAAAAAACGCGCGGAGGTCATCAACGCAAAACTGATGCATGGAAGCACAAGAAGCTTTTCTTTTATTACCGTCAAAGGCGAAACCACAACTGAAGACTATTTCTATTCGGGAACCTTAGATGCCGACTGGATACTCCAAAACCTTTTCCTTTTCTATACGTCCACGACAGGATCCGCCACTCACAGTCTTATTCCAAACCATACAGGATGTAGCTACAACAGACGCACATGCTTTTGCAACTGGAGAAGCCTCAGCTACCAACAACACTGTAATGTTTGCGAGGAATATAAATATTCCACCGTCACGTTTCATCGTGGGACACCGACTGCTGAGAAATTATGAACGATTTTGCAGAGTTTTCATTTTGCTGCTTTAAACTGTTTCATCTGCGTCGATTTCAAAATTAATTGGGTGATCATGGATAATTTGTAATTAACCATGTCTACATCTTTGAAAGAAACGTAATGAATTAAGGAACACCATCGAAAGGTCGTTCAGAGAAATCTGTATGCCCGTGTCAACGATTTCGTCTCGGCTCATGTACGTTAGCAGTTTATAATATACACTCTCAACCTGACTTTTTTGAGAATCGAAACAACGGTCTTCGGTGGGTTAATGGTGACCATTTAACCCAGCGCCGGATTAAGCACCGTGGAGGCCCATAGGCAGTCAAACTTTTGGGGCTCCAGACCCACGGTCACTGTCTCATGCGGGCCCCTGGGGGCCCCTGATGGGGCCCATAAAAGTCGCGGGGCCCATAGGCAGTTGCCTACTCTGCCTAATGGGTAATCCGGGACTGATTTAACCTCAGCGAAATCTTGGTCACTGACAGTTTTGATCATATTATCGAACATAAGCGATGTCAATTATGCGTCTGTGTTAACCGAAAGACTCTCTGAAGGAATCCAAAACGTACGGTTGGCTAACGCATCTTTACTGTCTGCGACACATTGAAGATGTCAAATTGCATCATTGTCGTGGGACTTACGAATTAACATGACTGCTTGTTTTGACCCGATAATGACCTTACGAAAGTCTCTGCAGAATCCAAATACGTGTGAGATTAATACTAAGACAGAAAAGCCCCATGCTTCTCAATTTGTTTTCATCGTGCTTCAAACTAACGTTGACATTATGGTTCTCGTTAAACAGTCTAGAGCAGCTGCCAAGACAATTCTCGAGTGCTCAGAATTTTCCTGCTCTGCTTCACGTCAGTTGGCTCATGTGAAATGCTGATTTCGTTGACTAGATTAAATTAATCGAAATGACGTTCGAGGTTGTATCTGCAACGACACAATGAATCTCAGCACTGAAATCGCTTACCACTGACAATCCGATGTGGCTTGATTGATTACTTCTGACTGCATTGCCTGTTGCCTGCACTAACTGACCCCAAGAGTGTTTTCACCTTGTCCACAAGTTCATTGACGGGTCTCCGGTCAGGCAATCAACGAGAGATCTTTGTTTCGGAAAATGGTACGCACCCTTACTAAGAATGCGTCAAACTTTGATTGTTATATCTTTTTGACTTCATCGTGGAATTCATTCCACTGTTGGCCTGTTGCTATAACCTGATTAAAATTCTCTATATATATCCACTTAGACCAATGTATTGAATTATTGTGGTAATGTATTGTTATGTAATCATTCCAGTCGACCCATAAAAAGCGACAAATGCTACAGCATTATCGTGGTCTATCTAATTAGATATGTCAGACTGTTTTAATGACTCTGACTTGTACTGCTATAGTTGTTGCAGACGACGCGTCATTGCCACTTTCATATTTTCATTTCGCCCTTGCTATCGCCTCTGGTCACATCTAGAAATATCTTAGTACTCTCAATCCGCTCTGGCAAGCATCCAGTGGTCACCGATATTGCTTTCTTGGCCTCTTTATATGTTTGGATCGTTTGGTTTTATCCGCAATCAGTCTTCAACGTCTTTTCCCATCATCAACGTTGCAGTTGCCGAACCTTTCTTTGCTTGATCAGCAGTGTAGCGAATGAATTTGATCAGCGTTGAAAATGTTTATTTTAAACCCGCTGTGAGGTCTTCCCGTGCAGACTGTCGCGTCGTAAGCATCTCTATCGCATTCCCAGACACCTACGTGACCGTAAAGAAGTTTCAGTCGATCTTGGGAATATGTTGTCACGTCAATTAGGAGGAAATTATATGGTTTCTAGTCAACCTACGCCAATATATTTAGAAATTCATCTCACTTAAGGTCGGCGGAACGCCAGTTCCAATTAATGTTTTCGAAACGATCCGCGTCAAAGGCACGAAATATCATCACAACATTGCATTTGTCACTTAATACGTTGATTACTTGTGCATATCGTCGTGTCACCACAATCACATCTGTGCTTTGTGCCAGCTGCCGAAAATATGTTCGCGTAGTTCTTTTAACGGTGAAGCATCACATCATCATCTTCAACAACGTCAGCGTATCTGTGAAACCCTTGAGTATATTTTGTCATGGTTTGTAGTCAGCGCATAGTACAATCATATGCAAAGGATCTCACGTTAACCTTCTCATGTGCAACAGCTTGAATTTCCCAGATCTGACTGCTGAGTTTGGAAACATGTCAGTGTACCTGGACGGCCGAGGCTTTGCCTGCGCTGAGACACGAATGACGGTGAAATCATTTCTCTGTTGAGATGCCATGTTGAATGTATGTTTTTATATATAATCATCAACATTCATATTGTGTGCGATGCTGCATAAAAAGTAAAACTGAAAATGCAAAAAGTGATCTAACGCGTAATGGCAGAGTGGCAGTCGCAGAAATGCTCTTCCAGTGAAAATAAACGAAATTTACATTCATGGTGAGTAATCCCGCTAATGGACATACCATTTCTCAAAGCAATGATGGCAGCGGTTATATACAGCTGTATTAACAAAACCCTGCGGGGTACCGAGTAGCAAATATCCAGTTGAAAAGCATTTGCCTGAAAATAATTACTGCTGGCCTAGGACACCGTTGGATATACGACTGGGCTGTGATAACCGACTGATGCCAGGATAGGAACATGCACACATCATCGATATTGCATTTTACTTGCATGATTTCCCGTATAAAGTATTAAATGATCTTCATGTGTCTCAACAAGTCCACTGGATCTGATCAATGATTTGAAAGCGATCAGACCTACACGCCAATAAAAAGTCACCAGAGTGTGAAAAAAAAACCACGATGGCCAAACTTGTAGTCTGTGGACAAAGTTCTCTCATTGTACAAACAATCTTGATATATTGATATAATACACATTTTTGAAAGCCTGGCTACTATACACTTTAGCTCCGCGATTACTGGAAGGGTTAAGCAGCTGCTGCAATGATAGCGAGCTCGGTTAAAAGTTTCCTCAAATGTCGCTAGGGCGTGGCTGGTCAAACATCCGTTTCAGCAGATTCATCTATTCACCCCGAACAAATTTATGTGTATGGTTTTGATGTGAGAAGCCGCAACTAATTTCACCAGGCTGACAGCGTGTTTCGCCCACATGATCGGTTACATGCGCACACATACAAATATGCACTAGGTGTCGAAGATTTTTCCAGCAGATCCAGGATGCTGAGCTGTGTACGTCTTAAGACTTAGCAAGTGTCTCAGACGCGTTTAAACTTAACTATGCCTGATCTCCGCTAAAATTACAAATGCCTCTACAGGTCGATGCCGGTATATAAGTTCTTAGAGCAGATGCTGCTTTGTTGACAAAACATCATGTACAGGTGTGTCGTGAACTTGTCACTGCACAATGTGACTAAACTATTGTGGAACGGTTTAGCATTGTACTTTTGGAACAATTATTCGGATATTAGTACTTGCAGGAATTATGGATTGATGACAGTTGTCGAGAGTGGGTGAAAAGGTTGCTGTTGGTCATTGTAGCGCAGAATAATGAAATCACACACGCGATTGTGGAAAACCTGCTTACGCTATTCGTAAAGCGGTCGTCGTCGCCCCACACCTCAAGGCAGCTTTGTTCCCGCAGCCATTGGTCAATGATAATCTGATTCTGTATCAGTATGGACTGGGGGAATTAGAAAGTCGGACAACGACATACAAGTTGATCTGGTATGATTCTATGATAGATTTACAATATTGACTAGGACTGAAATTCTGGAACGATCAAAAGCTTGCCATCTGGTACCGTTGACCAACGAGCTGTTATGTCACGCAGTATTTCTTTTTTAATTGTCCATGATCCCCAACTCTCGTCTGAATTAGTGAATTCAGCCACTGCTTCTTTGTATTTTACGTCTATATAAAGTGAATCAGTGGCTACTCTAACTGCGGATTCAGGAAATCTATTTAACATCGAAAGTAAATTAATAGAAGCATAAGCCAGCATAGACGACCTTAAGTACGTATATTGAGGATTTTCTCCATCTGTGTAGGTAACAATTGCACCTAATTTGGTTCCATCGGACAAGAAAGCGTCTTTACGATCGACGTATATACCCCTAGATGTTACATCTGCGATTATAAAATCGTATTCCAGCATCATCTATAATCAACTGTGAAGAATATCGTTTGTGGTCGTATTTTCCACCTTGTGTGAACTTACCAATTATTCTTCTACCGAAATCTTTTGAGTGTTTATTTCTAACTTTAAAGATTTCTTTGGACCATTTCATTATATATTCTTCGTCGAGATCGGGGAATGGTTTTTTTTATTTTCGTTGATTATACTATCTAGACTATCGGGTTATGGTAACCAGACTTCAGTTTGTTTCCGGTATGATACAATTGCTTCACTGACAATCAGCGATATCAGCATTTTAGAATCAATCATATAACGTAATAACACTATTGGCATCCAGTGTTTTTCAGAGATGTGTCTACCAAACCAAACATAACAACACGGACGAAGTCCTTTAGCAAATTCAAATGATACCACACGAGCGAATACGGTGAGATCAAAATCGGGCAGTGGACCATTAATCGCAACACGGGTCAGAAAGACTATTGACGAAGAAGATAGAAAAAAAGGTATTCTCCCGTTGTTAAAACAGATAGCTGGAGATAAACAGGGTGATGTTAGTAAAACAAAGGGTGTTTCTTTAGTTGATAAATTTACCGATGAGGCTAAAACACTAATAAAACAATTTCAATTAGTAAAACAAAAGGATTATCACGCTTTTGGTAATTTCGCTGCTAATAGTTATCAATCAAAAAAAGCGTTTTTAAAAGGTGATTATAAAGATAGTGAAATAAAACGCGATGACTGGGTTGATTGGTTGTATAAAATAAACAAAGGGACTGATCATTTGGACAAGAGGGAGATGGGGTATAAAGAATTTTAAAAAGGAATTAGTAATTATGATAAACAACAAATAGAAGAACGACAAATGGAAATAGAAGAACGACAACAAGAAGGAAAACGTCCAACACCAACACACACGAAGATAACAAGAAGAAAAATCTCAATGGGATGATGATTTAGATAGCGAACGTCAAACACCAACACGGAGACAAAAGTACATGTAGAACCTCAATGGGATTCACCACTTGAGGATGATGATGAAATTTTTAGATGCTTACAAGATCAAGAAAAGGATACACAAGGTGCAACTGGTTTTAGTGGAAAGAGATTTTCTCAAAGTGGAACTCCAAGGGGGATATCAGGTAGTGGTCTAGTCCATTGTCTTAATAGTATTCTCGGGGACATAGCACGATTAGAAGTTCTATTAGGAGGGAAACGAGCAGGAAATAACTCACCGGAAGTAATTAATGAGGCAACTGATATCTGCAGACGACTATTTGAGGGTGGTATAATGGATATTGATGTATACGGGGAGTTTATTGATGAGCTAGCGGACGGTTACCATAGTGATTAATTTGATGACTTCGTCATTCAATTAGATAAATAGCATTTAAATAAGATGATCATACACTACAACCACAACAAACCAACCATGGTCTATGTAGTGAACTCACGATTGCCTGTTTATAGAGCGTACTGTGGAGATGGCCTCGGCAATACCATTGCAGGGTTATTTGCAAGAATGGCTCCAAAATTAGCACCAATCGCAAAACAATTATCAATGAAAGCTATTCGTGATAAGGGTATTAGCGTTGTTGGTGATATTGCCGGGAGGGCATTTTCCGCGGCTAAAGAAAAACTAGTAGCGTTAGTTCGGCGTCGAAGGAAACCGATGACAAAGCCACTAGAGAAACTACCATCTACGGAAATTATGCCTGCAAGTATTAGCAAAATAATAAACAAAGCGGTGGATCAGAATATAGCATCACGGTATGATGACACTCAGGGAAATATTACTGCAAATATGATAGCGGGAAGTGGTTTGAAATTGCGAGCGAGATCACGATTTAGATCAAGAAATATATAATAATATGTTCAAATCGGCTCCTGATACAGCGTTTCATATGGACGCCCCAGTACCCAAGAATGATTCTATACTCAATTATCAATATTTTTCCTATGATGCAGTACAACCAAATAGTCGATCAAGAATCGAACTGCAAGACCAGGATACCAGCAAATACTTTCTACCCTCTGAAGTGTTAATCGAAGTAGAAGGAGAAATTGTAACAAATAATCGTGTTTCTAATGATCCGCCATATGCACTTTTTTGCCAAAGTCGACTTTGTTAATAGTGGCATCATGGCGCTATTTGAGAGTGCTAGATAGATGATGTTTGCTAAGGATCTCACTGATAACGCTGATAGCAAAAAGTATCTTAAAGTAAGGACACCAAGAGATACTGCATCCGATCCACAACCAGTAGCAGTTGGTGAATACGAAGCTAGGCCAGGTGCTGCTTTTGATATTGTAAAAAAAATGATAATACTCGTTACAACGTAGGGTTTGCAACACGCGTAGCAATGTTACAAGGAGAGTGTAGATTATTTTCCTGCGCGATTCCACTACATCATATATTTGGATTCTGCAGAAATGTTAGAGAAGTTATCTATGGAGCGAAGCATACAGTAGCCTTAGGACGAAAAGGTGATGATAATGATGCAATCTGGAAGATTCCAGCAGATCCTGCACATCCGGATGTTGAAAATGGCAAGATGAATATAACAAAACGATCACTGTGGATGTCAGTAATGACTCCATCAATCACCACAGAAAAAAGATTACTATCATTTATCAATACAGGCGGCAAATCATTACTAAGTTGGCTAACAACAACGACGGATACTATGGATACTACTGTTAATGGTATATTTTCTTGGCAACTGGCATCACAACGATGTATTTCTGCGCCGCGGCATATATTTGTTCCGTTACAGGATAAGGCGCGATTGGGTTCACAAACACACAGTCTCGTTGAGTGTAAACGGCCAACAGGAACCAACCCAGGATGTTTTTCTTAATTACGGACAAAACCAAATAGCACCGCGTATCATCGTTTGCTATCATTTATGGGACGCGATAATAATGTCGATACCGGTCTGCAAATATCACAGTCCGATTTTAAAAACCTATATCCCATCTACTACTTTTCGTTGGAACATCTTGACTTAACCAGACAATCCGTAGTTGAAATACACTTTCGAGCTCGCGTAACCGCTCCTTCTCCTCCTCCTCCTCCTGGTGGTGGTGGTTACAGAGCAATTGCTGTCATTCTCAGTGACAAATCAATCTTACTCGAAGGCGTTGGTGGACGAATGAAGGTAGTTGATGAACCAGTAGAAAATATGTAATGTAACAATTAGAACGATCTCGTATTAAATAAAATGTCATATAGTCATGTTAGTGTTACGTTAACTCCTGGTCAAATTAAAAACATTGCAATCGGAATCAGCTAAATAATTTGGAACCACAATATCGCTGAAGCACAATCAGATGCCTGGCGGTCAGAATAAACTGTCATTGACAACTCGCCAGATAAAACACCTCAATGATTGCCATCAAGGATAAAAAGTTTCTTCAGGTCTCTCTCTATCTGCGGCCGCGATCAAAGACATGATAAAATCAGGTGGTATATTCCCGCTGTTAGCTGCGTTACTAGCGTTGATTGCGGCAGCGGCCCCAGCGGTAGCAAAAGCTTCCGCGCTAGGAGCCGTTGGTACCGTGGCAGGAATGGCACTAAAAAAGCAACTGGAAGCGGATATAAAAAATGGAAACGACCAGGAAATGGTCTAAGATTACCAGGAACTCCGTATTCATGGATTGAGCGGAAAAGGCCTGAGACTAGGAACAGTTTACTAACAACAATATCGCCGATGTCAAATTTTGATTTACTGGATGATGTTAAATAAACTAGCGATAAAAAACTTTAGAGATGTCTTTATGAGAGATCAATTACCACAACAACCAAACAGCGTTGAAACCAGTATCATTAATCTCGATAACAGCAGCAGACCTGGAACTCACTGGGTTGCAAACGCGATTGATCCGCGTGCGATTATTTATTTCGATTCATATGGATTAGCACCTCCTAAAGAATTTATGCGTTATATAAACCGCTTAAAAACTTCTATCTGGTATTCTACGCTACCAACACAGAAAATGAATGACCCACCAATATGCGGCATAGAAGTATTAAATGTCCTCAACGCTATTTCATCATCGGGAAAACCACCACATAAAACCATACACGAATATACGAGTAATCGCTTTTTAGAGAGATCTTAGAGTATAATGATTTATATTTTGGGGGAGATCTTTATCAAGCCTGAAAAAATCCACTGCGGAAATATCTGCAACCGGTGATGTAAAAAAACTTATCGATTATGAAATATCCGAGATGTTAAACCTCGCAAGTGTTGATCCCAATGGAATAGTTGTATTTCAAGATCGTCAGGGTAAATTGAATACTAGTAATATTTTCCTTGATGACATTTTGACAAAACGACACGACGCAGTAGAAGATACTATCGCGTTGTTTTCCGATCAGGGTAAACTCAAACCAGGTGTACTTGTTTCGACGCTCACAGATAAATTAGCAGCACTCGGTGATGATTATTCATCAACGTTAGAATTATTAAAAAAAACTACGTGATGAATATAACATTCACATAAATGCGTTTACAGCGTTACAAAAAGCTATTAACACTTTTCAGGTCCCCTTAAACGATTTCTTTGGAGATCCACCGGTTACCACACCACAACTCACGGAGATAAAAGCAGCCATTGATAATTTGATAAAATTGCGATCAGATTATGATACTCATGTATCTCAATTTACTACGTTACGTAAAAACTTTAATAGGACCGATGACTCCATTGATACATTTTTGGTAAAAATTATTCGAAATCCGATGATGTTAAAATAGACCTCACTGGTATTATGACAAAACGCAATGAAATAACAGCGATTAGGAATTATTCGAGAGGATATTAAAACGACCGACGATGTCATCAAGGATGATCTACCGAGGATGATAGAAAAACTTGAAAAAATAAACATTCCTCACGAACAAAAAAATATCATAAATAACGTGTACGTGATCCAACACGGATCATTTAATTGGACATCACAAAATAACATATTAAATATCAACGCGACCGTCAAAGGTATTTATCTATTAACACTAGTGTCGCCGGCTCAATTTAATATTTCATCAACGAGTTCATTTGGAGTCAACAATATGATATCAACGATCATCGACAAGGGAACAATTGAACAATTCACAATAATATCCACTGATAATAATTTGGCTAGGGTTTCAGTAACATGGTATATGGAATAGCGGATGTAAGTAAACAACTGAATTGAATTTTGTTGTAATAAATAAAATGTCATCATTGGCAACGTCACAACAATATCGATATGATCAGGTCAGAGAATTTCAAACTAAACTCAAAACACTCACTGAGGAGTACCAAACAAAAATAAAAAAAATATCGACGAAGAATAACCGCAGTTGACGTTACTGTGTACTCGGTATCAGGTGTAATCACCGGAGCCGGTATAATACTCTCCTCGGTGACAATGGTTGCCCCGATAGCTGTTCCAATTTGTATATCAGCGACAATAACAATCGCGGGAATTATTTCAATAATAACAAAAAATATCATCATGCAGCCAGCGTAAACTACAAGACTACGTAATTAAATTCCATGTTGTGTCAACCGTGTACTCCCAATTATCCTCGATGATATCGTCGTCACTCAATGACACATTAATATCCGATAGTGAGTTTTCAGCGATGGTACGTGTTTATGATTCCGCGATGTCAAAATTAGAAAAACAACATGAGTATAATAACAATGGAACTATCGCAAGAACTACTTCAACGAATAGCGGAAAACACAATCCCGGTGAAAACCAGCATGATCTCAATAACCTCAACGAATCCTGAATTCAGTGTGAATTTCCCTTCTGCGATTCCGGTGAAAGAGATAGCACTAGCAAAATTACGAGTGTATCCCAGTTGGCCTAATATTAGATCAACACCATTCGGTGATCAACAGCCGAATAATTCCCTGGTGTTTGCGAGTAAGAATAAACAAGACGGGACTCCTGACTGGAACGTTGTTTCGTTACCATCTGGGTCCTACCAAATCGAACAGATCAATAATGAATTACAACGCAGAATAAAATCCATTACTGGAAAGAATCAAAAATCGCTATAACGGTTCATGAGCCGACGTTATCATCTGCCATTGAGATAAACTCATCTGGGTATGCCGTAGATATCTATCAGAATTCTATAGGAACCGTGCTAGGATGGTCTGAAAACCCACCTCAGGCATTTTATCAAATAGTCGAACCTAAAAAATCTGATTATTATGTCACAGACGAAAAATCATATCATGAAATCACCCCATCATATCGAAATGATTTATCTGATATAAAAAATGCCAAATTAAATGACAGATTTACATTTCTTGATAACAATACCATGCAATGGGATTTTGTTTCTGAGAAAAAAATTGATTCATTCATTAAAATTTCATTTACGTTAACTAACATCATTGATTATTTTAGCAAGATTAATCAATTACATAAAACACAACATAAACAACTACGACGGAGCTTCCAAGAGCATCTCTCTGATATAACTAAACCACGTGATGAGATTATAAAATATGTTAGGATATTAAATCAGCTTGTATCTGACATGGAATATGTCAACAAACGAATAATTCAAGTAATAATTAATGATAAGAACGAAGATAAACAAAACTTCCTAACTGGTTTCAATATAACATAAACTAATTTACCCGATTTCAAATTTCCTGGGTATAACGCAAATGAACTAAAAAAAATCTGTTAATGATCTTACTCAAGAAATTTTTTTTTCTTTGATACTTACCGCATGGAAGAAATAACACAACCACAAACAACTATCCTCAAACATAATAATGACCCAGACGGGGGCGGGCGACATATCGCTCCTCAAAACGCCAATATATCCTCGGTGATTGCAGTGAATTTAGTATGTGATGTCATCGAAGGAAGTTATCAAATAAATCTCGAAAGATCAAATCAATCCCAACAAGGATATATTTTATATTCATTTGCACCAACAGCTCCTCCAGGGTTTTTAATCATTGAAGATCCAACTAATCCAGTCTACATGCGTGTCACAATGATTCGTTAACGAGAATTAATTTCAAACTCACTGACCAGTCCAATAATCTGATTGATTTACGAGGTAAGGTTTTAGAAATTAGTCTGTTTGTAAAATCTTAAGACTTTCATCCTAAAACAGGTTTTACCCCCATAGCAGCAGAGAGGACGCGACAATGATTTTGCGTCTCCAAAGGAAACTTATTTTCAATTTTGGAGGAAGCCTTGGTTTACCAAATAGACGCCTCTATAAAGTTGTCCGATTCGCCCCCTCTGCTATGGAGATAAAAATCTTTTTTTGATTTTGGAGGAACCCTTGGTTTGCCAAATAGACGCTTCTATAAAGTTGTCCGATTCGCCCTCTCTGCTGCTGAACGCAAACAGAGGTGAGGTGGCAGTGATCCGTACCAGAAAGCGCTTTGGACCACTCGACTGCTCGGGGCCCCGCAAAAATAATACTCACAATGTTTTAATTTTGAAGCAGCTTTCTAGAATATTTGTGCAAAACCATTTTCGAGATAATGTTTCAATCATATTGTCGTATTAGTTTTTGGCTCATTTCGAACAAACTTGGTGAGATCCTCTGTTACGACATATCCACTATTTAAGCGTACCTTGTTCCCGGCTCTGGCAAGTAAATGTTCTTTGTTTTTGTACCGATTGAACTTAAGAACAATAGGTCATGTACGCACATTGCGCGCACTTGGACCTATATAAAAACTAATAAGTCTGTGTGCTCTCTCAATCGGTTCCTCGTTTGCATAATGGATACTAAAAATGTTCCGTAGGAAACCAATCGCCTTATACTCTGACATTTTCCAGGTCTCGGTGTTACTGCCCCCAAGTCCATGTCATGAATTCGCGTCCACTTTGAGTTTAATTCTTATCAAGGTTAATCTCAACAGTTTATTATTACATGGTAAAGTCAAAGGAAATGCGTTACAGACTACACATAAGCGACGTATCACATTGTATGCCCTAATTAGAAAATATAAACACTAACGTTTCTTGATCTTTCTTTCATCGTTTTCTTTCTTTCTTTCTTTCTTTCTTTCTTTCTTTCTTTCTTTCTTTCTTTCTTTCTTTCTTTCTTTAAACGCTAGACAAAACAGTTATCAACGTATTGCATAATAAATACTACAGGTGCACATACACCATCTTTATGTAATCTGAAATGACCACCAATGCATGTAGTAAGTACACGCGAGAAAAGCCTGATTTTTTAACTTCACAATGGTGTTTGTACAGATTTTCAAACATACAGATCCATGTATGTATGTATGTATGTATGTATGTATGTATGTATGTATGTATATATATATATATATATATATATATATATATATATATATATATATATATATATATATATATATATATATATATATATATATATATATATTCTTTTAAATAATATGCAAATGCTCTCTCCAATAGCAGATGAAGGTACAAACATAAAAAATAGAAGTAAACCATGAAAACAAAAGAAAATAAAGCAAGCAAGTAAGGAAACTATCTATCCTACACTCCATTTTATGTGTGATTCCCATTTAAGTGTTTCTATTACGACACACTGTTTCCGATAAATGTACTTCTACAGTTTAAAGGGTATTAAAAGAGACTACACAGTTTTATTTCTTAACACAGTCGGTTAATAACCCCGTCCTTAACAAGATGATGAATGCGCTGCCCTTTGTCGCTCTTCTTCCTAAATTATGGTGTAACAGCTTTCGTTGTCAGGTGAGAGCACGTGTTGTCACAATTCGTTTGCATGCTAATTAGTCGTGCTATATAATTGGATGCGTCTTCATAACCATATTTACCTCTTTGTGAAACGCATTATCTCGTGTCACCCTTGATAAAGGGTATATGAGTAAGACTTCAGTAACCTCAGGTTTTTCACTTAAGGTACAAGGTCTCACACACGTTTCTATTTAATGGTAGACAAACGTTTCTATTCATGGTCAGATAAACGTTTCTGCTCAACGGCAGACAAACATCTTCGCTCACGTCCTTTTAGAATGAGATAGACAGCGCTTTTGTTCATTGCAAATAATTATTTAAAAAAAATGTTTTTATATTATTTACCTATATAGCTTATCAGCATAGATATGCATGTATGTATGTATGTATGTATGTATGTATGTATGTATGTATGTATGTATGTATGTATGTATGTATGTATGTATGTATGTATGTATGTATGTATGTATGTATGTAGATATGTAGGTAGGTAGGTAGGTAGGTAGGTAAGTAGGTAGGTAGGCAGCAGGCAGGCAGGCAGGCAGGTTGGGATGGATGGATGGATGTATATGCATTTACCTATATAGCTTATCAGCATAGATATGCATGCATGTATGTATGTATGTATGTATGTATGTATGTATGTATGTATGTATGTATGTATGTATGTATGTATGTAGATATGTAGGTAGGTAGGTAGATAGGTAAGTAGGTAGGTAGGCAGCAGGCAGGCAGGCAGGCAGGTTGGGAAGGATGGATGGATGTATATGCATTTACCTATATAGCTTATCAGCATAGATATGCATGCATGTATGTATGTATGTATGTATGTATGTATGTATGTATGTATGTATGTATGTATGTATGTATGTATGTATGTATGTATGTATGTATGCAGATATGTAGGTAGGTAGGTAGGTAGGTAAGTAGGTAGGTAGGCAGCAGGCAGGCAGGCAGGCAGGTTGGGAAGGATGGATGGATGTATATGCATTCCATTTGCTGAGATTCTGTTGTCAAAGCTGCAACAACAAAATATCAACCCCTCAAAACCTCTTAATTCATCACATTAAAAGTTTGACTTTATATCGGAGGATTGCATTCATGAAAGTTTGTTTTATTGTTTTATAGTGTATGCTAGTATATACGAGGTATTGATTGTATAATTAGGTTTTTCGGAATAGTTATCTTTTGAGGCTCGGTTAAAATGCTTCAATGAATGGCACGAATAATGTCCGTTATAGGGTTTGTCAGTTAAGTAATTAGAGATTTGCAATGATTGTTTTTGTATATTGTAGGTGAGGATTGGGCATATGACGGACAGAAAGGTATGTTCGATTCTGTTGCGTCTTGTATTTCTCTTCCTTGCAGGAGTAAAAATTCATCTCCTTATATGGTGGCGCTCCACGGTTTCGTATTCTGCATTGGGCTTCTGGACTTCAGAGGCAAATTGTAGAAAAAAGAGTTGATAACTTACATTTCAGATATTTTGTAATTCGTTCATTGCACTTTCAAAGCTACTATTGCATACTTCAGCAAAATTCGTTTTTTTTTTCTATTTTAATAACTGCTAAAGTTAGTGTACTTTTGAATAATTCTGGTTAATTTGGTAAGCACATTGTAGCATCCATTTTGCTACACCATGCGACTTGGTCTCTCTTTCTCTGTCCTTGGCACTTTTCTGGAAAGGCTGCCTATTCAGCTTCCTGCAGGGTACGGTTTGTACGGTTTAACTGTTAAAAAGGCACACCGTCTTTGAATTTTCCTTCTATACATCTGTGGATTGTATCGCTTGCAATTTAAACCTCAGTCATGCATTATGCGCAATGTTTCCAAGATCATATTTAGTTTTGGTATGTTGATAATCACATTTACATTGATGTTGATTTCTTCAATTTTGTTTCTTTTTTTCAGGGAGAAGCATGGATGGCACTTGATTTGGGCCAGAGGAAGATAGTGATTCTTGGGCGCTTTATTTGTGGAGATGCAGAGCCAGATTGCAACCTGAATCCTGGTTGGTCACTCTTGGATACTCGTACACAATAGTCCCATGCTTGACTGTGTTGTGTGAACTCTTGTGGACGCCTAGATATTTTCTTAGGTCTTCCTGCAGCCATGTTTTCTTAGGAAGTGGCTAATGTAGGTTGATGTAGTACCAGCAACGTCATGGTTACCAAATGTTCCTGGTTGTGATGGATCTTAGACAGGATGTGAAATCATAGTCAGTCTGGGCTTGAAATTGTTAGGAAGCACCCCCATATGTATAAAAGTCTGCATGTTTGGAGGTGTTCTTTTATTTGACCATATTATGCAGTCAGATTATTTCATTTTCATTGTAATCAATGATGTATGCACTCATCAATCACATTCCTTATCCATGGAATGGTCTCACCAGGAGTTAATTCCCCTTGACTTTTCATTTCAATTCTTTTGCATACAATCATTAGTACAGTTTAAAATTAGGTTACTAGTATCAAAAAAAAAGTAATTGTTTAGAAAAAAACCAATATGTTTGTCTACTGTTATGAAGTTATTGCGTCAAGGACTTATTTTTCTTTATCCAATGCTGGACAATTTTTGCACTATTGCCTTAAACATTATGGAATGCTCCCAATTTGTCTCTCTTGATTTACATGTATACATGACCAAAGTATAATTTGTAACTTGGAAGTTGATCAGAATACATAATTTAATATTTGAATTGGGAAAAAAACCACCAAATACTTCATATGCATTTACTCTTGAATGTCTTTCTGTCATGTCAAAATTATAGCATTTCCCAGTGACGTTAGAATAATTTTGACGTCATGATGCTACATTCAAGCTACTTCAGAGGGGTATAGTAAATTAAATATGGGGTTCTCATTTTGGAAGTAAATACCATGTATAATGAATCAATATCTTTGAAAACTGACTGCAGAAAATGAGAAGTGTTTCAATAAGTTGACAACACATCATCAGTGGTTCTTTAAGGTGGCTTTCTATATTTTCGTATTTTGCATAGGGTTAGAATTTAAAGAAAACGAATTTCCCAGGATTTCGTCACTGGTTATACTGGCTATATAATAAGAACATTGTATAAGCTTATTGGGTAAGAAGAGTATTGTAATACCCCGTATGTTATATTGAAATGACAGAGTTCAGGAATATAAATGCTTATTATAAATAAATAAAGGTGAGATCGAACATGTTTTTCATTGTTGCATAGTGACTTTATATAAACTCAGTGACCGTCACAACGCTATCAACTTTCGAGAATATAGAGCAGACTTGGTTATCTAAATGCCAAAAGACAACGTTATAATACACCATATTATGGTGAAATTAATTGTATCCTTAAATTCCTGTGTATATGAATAGCCTGATTTATTAGATTGGCTGTAATACGTCCAGACATAGTAGCGTGATCTCAGTAAAAATAATAATTTTAGTACAAGTGTACTTGAACAGTTTGGTAGAAGATAGTAGCGGCTTAATAAGGAATTACAATATAATAATTATAAGTTATGATTGTGCAAAGCTAAGTTTTATTTCAACATATGCAGCGACAAAAGATAATAAACTACGGTGCCCATTTGTATGAACTTTGTCCAATTACCGAGTGTCTTTGTATAACTGGATATCAAACGCGTTTACCCTCGTGTTTCTAATACAAGATCCACTGTAGTTTGCTCATGGAAAGAAAATGTTATCTGTTCTTCAAAACAAGTTTGACCATAGTTACCAGTGGAAACCTTTGGTATTTTGCATGGTGAGAACATTTTCTCTCAGTATTTTAACTATAAATGTTTTAATAATAATTTTCGCATGTTTAAAGTTTTTATTAAACCCGAACTGCAATTTTATTTATTTTGATAAAATGCTTGAATTTTGTCCCTTTAATGACCTTGACATTTCTCTCTCTGAACCAGAATAACAGTAGTCTAATTGCTTCAAGTGAAGAAATATGTGCATTTATTTTTAGAGTTAAATTCTGGATTATACAAGTACATTACTTTTATCAATAAAGACAGAATATATGTATGAAAATTGCGAAGTATTGATTCAGCTATTGCTTCTGAGATAAACCTAGACTGCATCACATTTGTGCTCTTAGCACGCATTGAAACTCCATCAAGAACAAAAGAAAGAAAAAAAACCTAGACGCAATTTCTTTACTCGGTTTCATTGGCACTCGACCTAAATTGGCCAACTAATCCAAAGGCCGGTAACTTGTAAAATAGGTGTCTCCAGACTGGTTAGTCAGTGACCCCATTTGCACCACAGTGAAATCGCTCGCGTATTGTCTTAGTTTGATATTATTTGACCTCATATTCAATGTCCAAATACGTCATCGTTCCACCCGAATTTGAATCTGCACGTCTCTACCCCATGGACGAGGGGCCCCGAGTGGCCGAGTGGTTTAAAACTCTCTTCGTTACTGATCACTGCCATCTTTCGTCACTTGTTATACTGGCTATTTAAAAAACCTTGTATATCTTAGGCATAGTTCAAAACCATTTAATTCTCTTTATTTCGGTGTATGATTGATGGGTCTAATATGGGTTATATGGTTATACGGCTTCACCTCACTCCAAATGTGCACCTTTCAATAAAGTGCTAGCTCCACTTGGTCATTTTCACTTCCTGAACTTTAGAGGTAAATTGCATAAAAAGAGCCGATAACCTTTAATTTTACATTTTATATATATGGTATTTCATTCATTGCACTTACCGAAACTGGTATTGTAAAGTCTGGCAAAATTCATTTCCTCTATTTTAATAGCTGCTAAAGATAGTGTACTTCAGACAAATTCAGGCTGATTTTGGAGCACAAGGGGGTAGGAATTTTAGTTAGCAGTGTGCTTAGATCATTTACAGTTTCCAAAATTACAGTATCCAAATATGAGTTAGCCACATTACATTAAAGAAGCATAGAGGTATGCCAACATTCTCTCCACTGTGCATGTTTTAAATGCAAACAACTTCACCTTACTTACATCACTCTCTCAAACATACATAGTAAATAGTGAGCCCCGCCCCTAAATCACGCTGTTAGGCGGCGATCCAACGGTATTAAACGCTTTTGATTTTAGTAGTAAGCTGATAGTCTCAGTTGGCTTTATGTAGTTCCTCTGTACGTTCGATGACAACTTTGAATAAATTAACAAGCCGCACATGAGATGAGCGCGGACATTGAACCATGTAAGACTGTCAGTTGCATTTTGTAAACTCTGCATCACGGCCGAATTACAGAGTTTGTCGCAGTTGAGTCAGCAGTTGTTCAGCGAGGCATCACGGAATGCATGGAAGACATCCGCCGACAGAAGCACGTCGATTTTGAGGTAGAGGTCGTGATAGCTTCCTATTCTGTGGTAGCCAAATTAATTTCCCACACACTACTGATTCTCATACTTTTAGATAGGCATTGCTGGGTGTTGTATAAGCAATATCAGTGGATGCTGTGTTTTGTTGAATAACTCAGTCAGTTAACGAATTCATATGGGTAAAAGCCCTTTCAAGTAAGGAGGCTAATGCTAGCTCCAAGTGCTGAATCATTTGCCCTGTAACGCTAATCGTCCGAAGTCAGGTTAGCTGCCAACTTTTTCATGCCACCATTTCAAACTGGAGACTGTAAATATAGTGTATCTGCCATTTTCCGTGTTTTCTGTAATGTCGCTTATTTTGTATGATTCTCTTCCGGTAGCCTCCATGATCATAATAACCGCGAAGGTTATGAAACATAATTGGCGTTCTTTTTTCTAGCTGGACGTTAGATTACTTTCTTTTATGGGTGGCGCCAAATCGCTTGCCGTTAATATGGTATTGGTCTCACACCCTGGTCTTACATTGTTCTTCGCCACAAATGTGAGTCTTTGGTTTTCTAGAAAGCCTTTATGTCGTCTCTTTCCATTAAAATCTCAGCAGGATAAGGAGGGCTTTCCGTGATCTTCCATCATTCTAACCGGGGTATAAAACTGTAAATCTGGCTCCTTTGCAACGCCGTCGCAAAAGCAAGTATGTTTCAAAATATACATGGAACAAGGTCTTCAAATGTTTGTGAGCTGCATCCATTTGGAAATATTCGCATTATGACACTGGTCTCATATCGGGAACTGCCACTACTTTAACAACAATTATCTCAGATTCTTAATGATATACTTCTTGTATGCCTTGTGCAGCTTTTGTCAACTGTGTCGTCAGGCCCGGACATAGAGACTCAGGACCCCTACGCAGTTAACAGAGTCTGTGCCCCAATATTTGGTAATTTAGCACACAAAAAACTTGTGTCCTCAATGTGTACAATTTCGGGCCTTGGCCGGGGCCCCCTCCGAGGTTAGGGCCCTGGGCAACTGCCTAATTTGCCTAGACAGAAGGTCGCCGCTGTGTGTCGTCTTCACTATGCTAAACTGAAAGCCACCACGTTCACTAAGCTCCGTTTCGTGTTCAGATCATTTACGGAGATCCATATCATCTTTTGAAAAACAATCGCATTCGAGTCTGTCTTTTAATTCGTACGGTAACGCGATAGTCTTTTGCAACACCAGTAATAGTACTTCTATTTAGTATATAGATGGTAATTTTGTTGTGACATTTCTTTGTTGCTCGGCTATTTCTTTGCATAAAAATGACGTCCATCACATCACTCAGATCACCCCCAGAAATTGACCGCTTCAACTGTCTAGGAGTACAATCTGACTGCTGACACAGACGGTGGTGGTGGTGGTCCCGATTACATGATGGCCATTAACCATGCGGCAGTGTGAAACGGCCCCTGTCCGTAATTATGGAGCTGCTGACAAATTTAATATTTAAGCCCTCTTTTCTTGAAATAGTTTGTATTTGCATGTAAGGGTGTGGTATGTGTCCATTTCCTACCCTTCCGTGAGTGTGATAGTGTGTGTCAGTTTTCTTCCAATTCTTTTACATCTTACAACCTCTTCTGTGATAGAATATTGATATGTTTGTGTGAAACTATAAGCAGTTAACACTACTATCCTTTCCGCATGACGGCATAGGTGTTTGTTTGAATAATAATAAAACAGATGGTGTAGGATGTTACGTTTGGGTGTAAGGATAGCAATCAAAAACCAGCTGCAGGATTGTAAATGTTCTGTGTTTGGATAGTAATGTGATATGTTGAATTATTTAGTGTTCGTTTGGATCGTGAACAATTTTTACATTACCAGTTGAGCTCATAAACAATGTTGACACTATCAACACTTAACCCTCTAAAGATTTTTGACTCCATACTTTTGATGTACTAGTGTCATCCCCATGGACGTCTATGGGCTCTATACAGATCCCAAATGACCCCCAAGTGCCACACTTAACTACTCATTTGGGGATTTATTGACTCGGCTAAATGGTTGTAAGTTTCGAGTCTTTGGTAAAGTGTTCGTTTCATAACTTGGAAGGCTGGTTTGAATCTAATTTCAGGTACTCAAATGGCCCGATATCATTTTCACCTTCTCTGAATGTATAAAGGGAATTCTATTTTTGCAGTAAGTGGGATAAAAATAAGGACTGATAATGTTCATACCGAATATTGATAAATTAAATAGTATGAAATCAATGTTGAGTCAGACGTTACATTTTACAGATGACGACACAGAAGTAAATATGCTTGACCTGCCTGGGATTCTGCCAGATAATCTGGACGGGTATTTCCGTTACAGTGGGATCCTAATCACTCCTTTATGCTACCAGAGTGTGATTTGGACCATATTCTACGAAACGGTCGAGATGTCTGACAACCAGGTAAATATCAACAATAAAAAAAAAGAAATGATACAGATTGTTTAATGGTTCTCACTAAATAAAAACTTATACTTTGCTATAAAAGTTATATAATGTCTTGTCTTTGCCTCAAACGATTTGCATTCTCAGAAAAAAATATGAATGAATGAATGTGTAAACATTGAGCAGGCAATATAAGCACCAATATGTATGGATAGATGGATTCTAGGATGAATGAATGGATATATATATATATATATATATATATATATATATATATATATATATATATATATATATATATATATATATATATATATATATATATATTGTTTCGAATGTACGTAGCTACATGTATAAACATTCCACTTCTGCTAAGAAAGTGTAGTCAGAGACAAATTATAGGCTAAATAAGTGGATAGGAATGCTAGCAAAATCACGAGGAGAGTTTGTTTAGTTTGCAATTTTCATCCCATATATTGAGATATATTGATCTTAGGATTATTTTTTCTTTAAGTTCCTAAGGTTTTTCAATGCCGTTTCTTTCAGTTGGAAGCATTCAGACACATGGTGCATAACAACTATGCCAACCATGCAAACAGATATAGCTTTTATGATAACGTCCACCTCAGAGCCTTAATCGCTGAAAAATCTACTGTAGCAAACCAGTATTAACTAAACAAACAACACAGCAGGACCAGCATAGTACATCGGCTCAGCAACACATATTTTAATGATCGCTTTCACTTCTAACTGATCTACTATACTTTATCTATAGATGATAACTTGATGCTTCTAACTGGAATCTCTAACACGTGATCAGAATCAACATTCTGGCCTTCTGGAAGGAACAAAATCATCACAGTATATTGTTACGTATATTTGATTTAAGTCATTTTTTTGAATTTTAATTGTTTGTTTGTCAGATTCAAACTTGACATTTTAAGTTTAAGATTCATTCATCTGGAGATATTTTTTCTAAAAAAAAGTGGGATGACTTGTACTTTTACAAATAGACACCAGATGTTGACCTCATTTCTGACCTGGCTTCAGAGTTGTAAACAATCTTTAAAAATGATTGGTTGATTCCAAGTACATTATGGAGCTTTGTTATAAACATCTTTCTATTTTTAGTTGGGTCATACGGTGTGCACGAGATTTTTTGAGCGTAAATTTGTTTTAAAGATTCTAGAAGATCATGTGACTCTTTCCTTGTTTACGTAAAAACAGGTATATAAATTATGTTTTGGAGCGAACTATTTAATAGAAGTTAGGTTGTTAGAATATTAAGCGGTCTCGTTTTGAGTTATTTTAAATTACTGAAAATTATTTCAATTCGTTTGGATGAAGAGGATTTATTTTGTTATTTATCTGGAAAGTAACTGTGCTCATTGAATTTCATAAGACCAGAACTGACTTCATCACGTGACATCGTGTTCCATCTTGGATGCTTCACTAAGATTCGAACTGGGAATTATTTGGACATTTTATTACCAGGACTTTTGCAATTTCTCTAGTGTATTATATTTTGAGATATTTTTGGATTAATTTTGGGAATTGATTCTAAAAACCCTAAGTTTATTTTTTTTCTGGAAAATATTTGTGCTCAGTAAATTGTTTATTAAGTTTTTACAAGCTTGTTATTATCACTCTTTTTATGTTAGTGTTTATTCGAGCCTAAGCACGTAACAACATGTATTGTTATTTCAGTAGGTCCTCTACAAAAAGCTTCTCAAATACGCAGTGGAAAGATATTCACAAAGAAGATATAAGTATATACATTGCGTTAGAATTGGGTATTTCTCCATCGGAAATTAAATCAGACGCTAAACGAATGATGTATACAGGTAGTGAACAACCGAGAACAAAGAATCATATTTCAATATATGAAAATACAAAACGAATGACTTTGTAAACTCATACCATTCCTTTGTGTTTATATCACCATTTCAACCATTACATATTGTTTTAAAAATGAAGAGTAAATAAAACATAAAACGAAGAGGTTAATTATCTGACTTTGTAAACATTACAAACATATCCTCCTCTCCATAAGCGAATCGTCAACCATATCATTATAATCATTTCCTCAAAACAAATATAGTTATCTTCATAAATATTTGTGTTTTCTGTACAAAAGCTGCTTTTCTTTCTTTCATTTTCATTTTATAATATTAGCAATGAAGTACGCTTTTATGTAGATTTGTGATCCCTTTTCGAAGATATTGTCTGAATTAGTTGGAAACATTCTCATGAAGAAGACCGTTTATTCACGAGAAACACAACCTTTTCACAGTAATTTCATTAACGAAAAACATTTATGTTTTCGCAAAAATAGTTTTGTCTTCCAAACTCACTGCATGAGGCTGGCATGAGTTCAATTCTTCGGATCCCTTTTTTTAAAGACATCAAGACAACATTCGTTGTCAAATGAAGTGTAATTAATAGCGACAATACGACATATAGATTTTCACTAATTTAAATAATGATCATACTTTTACGAGTCTATTTTCACACTTGGATAATTGTCCTTACTTTACCCTGATAATTTATCATTATGCTTTTTCTAAGCAATTAGTTAGTATTTCATGCCGAGTATCACAAAATCTAACGCAAAAAGCATAATTATCATAATTATTTCTATCTCAAATTACTAAACAAGTATAAGTGAGAATATTTCTAGATTTACGTACTTTTGGAAATTGTTATGTTGCCATTTTTCGAAATAAGGTCATGTTACCATAATGTCCACGGCTTCGTATGAATGACACCTGTACCTAAGATAAGAGAAGTATCTTTGCAACAGAGTCCCCATAATGAAACAAAAAAGTAATACTAACATTTAGGATAGCTCTTAAAAGATACGTAAGACTGAAAATTTCAATGTATAATAAATCTCTAGAAATCTAATTCATAAATAACATTTATTATGGAAAACTTCGTTTCATCATGACAGCTGCGTTTTACAACTAAACTTCGGAGTCTTTGTGGATAAAAAAAAAACTATCTCGGCAACATTACTGTATGAAGTTTACGTAATTGTTTCTTGCAATTATAAAGGCTTGGTTTGAATGCGCATTCCTAGATCTGTTCACTTGGGCGTCACTACTTAATTATTTACTCTTTGGTTCGTCTTTCCACCACTTTTCCGTTATAATGCAAATACTTTTATATCGTTGCTCTTCTTAATGACATTTATATATGAGATATAAAGAAAGAAGCAAATAAAATGCGCCGGTAGAGATGGCTCCATATGAAACTCACTCGTTTAGCAATGACGAATGCAACAAGGTCACGTCAAGTTGCATACCGTTACATTGATTGTGTGAATTTATATATTGCATGAAATCTCTTTTGCCTTATATTCGCAGATAATCAATCTCTTTCTAGACATAGTTATTTCTTGTTCTTTTTCTTCTGTTTTGGCCCTGTCATTAATCTGGACAGTTTTTCTTCTCTGCGCCATAATGTAAACATGTATTTTTCAACACACATACATTTGTGTATGCGTACTTACGTGTATGCTTTTATTGCCTCCTGAAAAAATCTTTAAACACAGGGAAAATTGTATTTTTCATGTTCCGTTTACCAACGTTTGTGTCATTATATAATAGTTGTGTTCATGGTCTGAATTCAAATTTTGTTGGGATTTTCCTCAAAATTCTTTGAAATCGGGCGTCAATTAAAGCGTTGGTCCTTAGCTATGTCAGTGGCTTCGGATTTTTTTTATATAATGGAAATGATTGGTATTTATTGCAAATATTCCTTAATCCTGCAGCTTTATTTTGGTAATTTAATAATGCCTTTTATATATGGTAATTGGGTCATCTAAACAAGTTGTGATGATCTTCATACATTCTGACCCTTTGAACGAATTGTTACCTTATAGTCCACATTTAGAATTTTAAATTATTCATGCACGTCATTGTTATCAATTTTAATTGTTGCATTTGTCGAATTTACCAAGAGCCTCCTGTATTTAAATATTCATCTTTGTTTATTTCGACACAGTCGTCTCGAATTCAGAATGGACGTGTCGAATTGTTTTATTATATGTTTGCATTAGTTATTTATCCTGAAATAATTGTCTTCAGTTTGTTATTAGTTTGCGTACTTATCCAGATTAGGTGTTTTCGTAACTTCTGATATTCATAAAAATTAATCACTGACCTCACATAACAACAGTTCATGTCTATTATTTTAGTTATTATTTTAGTTTTTATAAATTACACACTTACCTAATAAAGCAACAGTCTATTTAAACATTTACCTGAAAATTCAACAATTTAAGTATATTATTTTATTGTTCATAAAATGACACAATTACCTAATAAAACAACAATATAAAGTTTCATTATCCATAACATGACAAGAATACTCAAAAGCAACCGTTCAAGTCTGTTTATTTTTCAACTCTTAACTCTTGATCTCACGAACCTAAACATAACTGGTTTGTTGTCGAAATTTTCTTATCAGATTTATTAAAAATGGCATCTATTTGAGTATCAGATTTTATCAAAGAATACATATATTTGAATGTCTGTCTACTCGATCTCTTTGCTTGTTGTTTAAAGCTACGTTTCGTTGGTACACAGATTTGGAAATTAATATTTGTAAGTTCGTACATATCTCAGGCTCCGATACAGCAGGTTACAACCGGTGTCCGTCAACCGTTACTCATTTAATTTAACTGGATATGACAAAACAAAAAGATAACAGAAACGCAAGAGAACACAATTGAATTGAACCTAACCGAACCAAACTGACTAATAATGGAACAAAAAGAACTGTGAAGACAAAATTCATAAAATTAGCAACACGTTATGATTTTTTCCCCATAAAACTTTCATTAACTTTAGTAAATAAGAAACGTACTTGAAATCTTAAATCTCAATCTCTTGGTCACTCTGGCTTTATTTATACCGATCCCCAAACGCATTTGAAAAAAACATACTTTACAAGATTTATACATACATTCTGAAGAAAAAAAAATAATGTAACACCAATGGACGCATTTTATGCATTTGGCAGGACATATTCCCTTTCAGTAATCGGTACCTGCGGCATATTACAACAAACCTCTTCAAATTAAATTTGCGGTGTCTTTGAGTACGGATTTTATTTTAGGACGCATGTTTTTTATACTCAACATTTAACACGGGACTTAATTATACACACATATAAATTGCCCATATTGTCACGATGTTCCGCCCCATTTATTGACTTTCTAAATGATTTGTTGTACTAAATCGACACATCACCTGATTCAGTCCAAGTGCTCTTTGTAGCTTTCCTTTTTGCTGACAGCTGTCAATAGACATTATATACGATATGGTTGATCAAATTAATATTTCCTGTTTACACTTACGGACAGGTTCGATGGTTTCTTTTAACTTTTCTCTTTGACGTATCTAACTGTCAAATATAAGTTTATTAGTCCTGGTCTAATGAACAGTTTTATTGAAACGCTGGGAGGAGCAGCTGTCAGTAAACTGGGCATCAGATTCTGATCAAAGGGTTCGAAACAAAAACCAAACATTCGGGTCAAGAACGTCAAACCTTAATAATCTTATTCGGTGCACGCTCATATACACATTCTTCATCAATGTCTCCTCTTGTGTGAAGAACCACAATGCTTCTCTGGTATTTCCCAAAGTATATTTAGCATATTAATTTGTCCTCTAGAGAGGAGTGAATTTCGTATTGAAATGTTTTAAATGTTACTAAGGTAGATTATTTCCGACTAGTTCCATTTCAAACTAAATATTTATCCGTTTTTACTTCTTCAAGCCAAGAAAAGAGTGGAGTGTTTGTAACGCGGCCGACGCTGTGATGAACGTGTTAACGATCATAAATGAATTAAACACCATACTGAATCGAGTGTAATCAGAAACAATTAGTTCAAAGTGCCATTTTATAGTTTTTTCTTGCATATTTCATCCACTATTTTACTATTTATAAGTAGAATCAATCTGTCATTGAGAGGTGTAGAAGTCCAGAGTTTAAAGTGACTTTTTCTCTTTGATGTTTTTTGTTGATGCAAACTTTTTTTACTTGACGATGAGTATACACGATCTGATGGCACGTATAATAAATTAAAATTATATATATATATATATATATATATATATATATATATATATATATATATATATATATATATATACGTACTAAAATATAAATAAGTTTGTGTCCATTTTTAAAAGCTAAATGTATAAATATTGCATATCAGTTTATTTTCGATGGACAATAACTTGGGCTAGATTAATTATTCATTTTAAGTCGTGGTGTTTTTTTGGGGGTGGGGGTGGGGTGGGGTAGTACTGCATGATTATCTTAGTCAAAGCGATCCATTGAACTCTTGGAGATGAATGTAAATAATTGAACGTCAAAATGCACTTAGAAAATTAAAAAAGAATATACTATCAAATAGTTTGCGTGAACGGTAAGACAAAGACATTAACATACATGCTGGAATTTTTAAAACTACCTTTTAAGATCAGTAGTAACTTCATGAATTTCAGACTAATTACACGATTTTAGAGACACAGGCGACTTGAAGGAGAGTTGATTTCTACTCGATGCTGCATTGCTTACTGATAAATATCATTTTGAGAAAACGTTCAAAGCAAAGACAATGATGTGCCAAAGAGAATAAATTAAAAAAGTTACTCTACATTTTGTCACATTTGTACTGACCGGTATTGTATTCGTTTTTCAAGATCTCGGTTAAGTTCTGGACTTAGTCTATGAATGATGATTGAATACATAAATGCACTTCATTTCTAATACATCTACGAAACAAATTCATGTATCTTTTTAAACTCTCAAGAATTTCGATAACAGTGTGTGAAATGAACAAACTGTATTTATCAACAAATACGATAGATATATACCTAAACAATATCTGAAACAATCATTTTATAAATATAATTACATACCAAACCAACCTTTCACTAAACAAATATGAATAATCACAATGCAAAGTAAACCAGATATGCGTACACGTAAGCACGAAACAGACAATACCATGAAAACACCATATTTATTTATATTTTCGGCATAACATCATTTGTATTCTAAACGAAGGTAGGATTAGTTAGAAATTCAGACCAATACATGATTTGAGCAAGATAGCACCAGTCCTAACATGAACAAATACAACACCAACACCACACACACACACACACACACACACACACACATGCAGTATACAGACACAGGACAAACTGACTCTGGAAAAGTCACTCCGCGCATTAACAAAAGGGAGTAAGAGCTAGAAACTTCCTCTTGAACTGAATATGTTAAGAAATTGAAATAAATGCACGCTGCATTTTACATCAATCATGATTTATTCAGTATAATGATCATTTGTGTAAATCCAGTATAGATAACTTCATAATAATTGTTTAACATACATCCGCAAGGATGATTCTTCGTGCAGTGCTAGCGTGGTGGATTCTAATACTCGATGTTTGCCGTTCCAGTCCCGTGACTGACAAATGTCGACGATGACGAAAATTTCGCAATTTTGCATTAAAAAGTGGGTATTTGCCCCATTATTCGAACTCAACAGGAACGTTACGCAATTATGTCAACGACAACTTCACGTCCTCGATATTTTTAAAACCTTAACTGCATATTCGTCAACAATATATTTCAATTTGGCTCGCAGCTCACATACATGATTGCATCTATACAGTGGAACGTTGATTGGAGAGTTCACTTTTTTAAAGTAGGTGGTAGTTTAGCGACTAATTCAAGACACCAAAAGAGTTTTTGTTTCTTCGGGTTCCACCACGAATGATCCTTGTGTGTTCTGATCCAGAATCCACATATAAAGTAAGTATATTAACTGGATACCGCGGTGGAATTGTGGTGGGTATTGCAAATGTTGTAACGCCGAGTGCTGAGAAATTGTATATGTTGGTAACCTCAGAGGTATGTTTGATTTATTTACTTAGTGGTGAGTAGTAACTTGGGGCACTCTAGGGACAATGGGAAATCCAGTCAAAAACAGCTTGGGCTAATCTAGGGACAAGATTTATAGGGACAATGGGAAATCCAGTCAAAAACAGCTTGGGCTAATCTAGGGACAAAACAGCTTGGGCTAATCTAGGGACAAAACAGCTTGGGCTAATCTAGGGACAAAAACAGCTTTGGCTAATCTAGGGACAAGGGAAATTGAACATGGTGGGTCTGTATAGGGACAATAAAAAATAGAACAGGGTGGGCCTGTATAGGGACAAGGGAAAAAATGGTGGCAATAGAAAGCTACTATCTTTTCGAGGCAAATGAGTGGCCCTGAAAAGGGCCTTTGGATACTTCTTTTATTTTCTGCCTTTGTTCCACCACCTTTTGATTTTACCAAAGATTCCCTTTGTCTTCTTTTTTTCGTCCTCAGGAATCCAGTCAGGATGGCCCATAGCTCTAAATTTTTCTTGTATCTTTATCCAATTATTATTTAATCTTTCAAAGTCCTCTTTCTTTTTTTGGTTTTCATTGTCCTTTCTGTCCTTTCTCTCCTTACTCCAGTTATCTTTTATCTTTTTCACTTCTTCTAATAACTCCTTTCTCATCAGTTCTTCAGCTTTCTTAAGTGGGTCCAAACCATTTTGGACATGGGGGTACTCTGTCAAGATATTACCCAAAAAACACTTGACGTTGTCCACAATATCTATCACTTGCTTCAATGTTCCCACTCTAACATAGGGTGGGTTAATGCAGCCTCGTAACCTTTTGGCTTCTTCTTCTAACATTCCTTCGAAGAGCTCCCTGGCTATTTTCAGTCTTTTTGCAAAGTCCAGGCTGTTCGTAAATGTCCATTTATGATGTAGTTTTTCCATTTCATATTCCCCGTCTAATATCCAGAAATAGCTGTGTCTTAAATTGTTGAATAAATTTGATGCTATCGTCATCTTCTATGGTTATTCCGTGGAATGGTTCTAATGATTGACTGATCTGAGTTTTTTTTATAGATATAGCCGCCCACTAGGGGCATTTGTATATCTTTTATAGGTGCCATGTCGGCACCCATTTAGGTGGGAGGGGTTGTTAATCCCTCCCTTAAAGTGCTTAAATGCACTATAAATTAAGGCGTTCCCCTGAATTACTAAAAAGTAACTATCAGGGGAAATGAAAGCCTATATTGGGGGTGGGTAGGAATGGTACCTACACACACCCACCCCTATCATCCAATCAAGCTTGTGAGGTAGCGAGGGGAAATGTTTCCTCATTTCGCTAGTAATTTGGTGAGTCGGAAACGGCAAAGGCGGAAAAAGTCCAGGTCCAGGAGGTCGTTGACACAGCAGCACACACCAGAGCACGCAAACAGCAAGACAGCACAGCAAAGGACGCAGCCCACACCTGAAAAAACAAGGTCATATTAAAGGTCAAATTCAGTCCAGTTGTACTAATGGACAAATAAACATCCAATAATGTGTTAGCCACCTGTGCAATTATTCAAATATAAAAGTTGAAGATTATTATTTAAAGTCCTATCATTCAAATAAAACTAGTACATAAGCGTACATATGATAAGTCCCTAACAAATTTGAAAATTAAAATGTCTAAGCGACATATAATAGTGTAGTCAATGGTAGCTTGTTTTTAGTTATGAATTTTGCTGGAGGTACCAAAAAAAGTCATATCAGATTTTTAGGGCCACGGAAATAGTTGTTCAAAGAGGGGTACTCGTAACCAAATGAGTCCCCTATTATTCAGGCGAATGAAAAGATAAATGGCAAATATCTTTTCGTTGTACTGCTTTATCCGAGTAGTCCGATGGTGATGACTTATCCGAAGACAGCAGTAATTCCATCGATATACTGGTTATCCAAGGTAGGGTTTCGCTGACTTGGTGATATCATCCTATGGCAACCTACGGGATACTCAATATTTTGATATCACCAGTCAGCGCGCCTCAGGTCCGCCATATTACTTAGATTCCCATGGCTGGTTGTAGTATGGTTCCAGTAAATCGATGCAGGTGCAGCCAACTTCAAAATCCTTCAGTATTCTTCTTCAAATAGTTAAGTGGGCTATCCAGTTTCTCCATATCTTCAATTTCTGCCACTTGTTAAAGGGACTTATAAAAAATCCAAAATGGTTCCGCTGCATAGTCCACTGCTGTATATGTAGATGTTTCTCTCTGTAGTTGAGAAGTAAAAACGTCTCGGTTCGTCCTTAGCTGTGTAAGCCCGGGAAACATGCTCTCGCAATCCACCTTGACGTCATCAGTTCGTCCGCTCCAGATAAGCCGTCCTACTCGGTCTGCAGTCTTCGCCTGAATGGAATGATGGTTCTAATGTTAGTTAGTATGATGGGTTTTAAGTGATTCGTCCATTACGGCTCTTATCACTGTTTTATCTCCCAATGGGGAGTTATTTAATTTATCCTGAGGGTGGGAATGGTGCCGCGCACCCTGCAGGCGTTTATATGCTTATAAAGAAGCACTTATTTAATTAGGCCGTCACCACGGGGCAATTATTGAACTGCCTCTGGGTGAATGTAGGGCCATGGGGTGGGTAGGAATAGAACCCACACACACCCACCCATTCAGTATTCATTGGATGTGCCTACCTCTGCAATAGCAGTAAAGAAAAGCGAGAGAAAAATAGTTTTCTCATATCGCCTGTATCTGCATAGTTATTGGGCGTGCATGCACGCGATTTAACTGCTGCAGGCAGCAAGGGAGGCGAAGATGGTTCTAATGTCAGTCCCTTGAGTATATATATCTTAACCACGGACGTGAAGGAAAACACCCCTTATACTCACTTTTCATATTATATACTATTCACAAACCATATTATTTACTATCCAAAATCACACTCTATACTAACCACACACACACACACACACACACACACACACACACACACACACGGGGAAGCAGCCAAAACACACGCAATTATTTACTATCCAAAATCACACTCTATACTAACCACACACGGGGAAGCAGCCAAAACACACGCAATTATTTACTATCCAAAATCACACTCTATACTAACCACACACTGGGAAGCAGCCAAAACACACCCAATTATTTACTATCCAAAATCACACTCTATACTATCCACACACACTGGGAAGCAGCCAAAACACACCCAATTATTTACTATCCAAAATCACACTCTATACTATCCACACACACGGGGAAGCAGCCAAAACACACGCAATTATTTACTATCCAAAATCACTCTCTATACTAACCACACACGGGGAAGCAGCCAAAACACACGCAATTATTTACTATCCAAAATCACACTCTATACTATCCACACACACGGGGAAGCAGCCAAAACACACGCAATTATTTACTTTCCAAAAATCACAACATATACCATCTAAATAGAGTCAGTGTTTATAATCACACTACTCCTCTCTCATACCCATTGGCAATTGACATAGTATTTCTTTTCTAGTTATTTGGGTAGCCCTGAGAAGGGCTGTTTTGTGAACTTCAAAATACACCTGGCTAATGCTGACATCTCCCAGGTCTAGCCCCACACACACATCTCCTACTCCAATCATTCTCCCAATTCACTCTTGTGACTGGGAGCGAAGAGGGAGAATGAGTAGCTTCACTATCCCAGTCTTCACTTTGAGGGATAGTGAAAGTCTCTTCATTACGCCTTCGATTCCTAAACTGTGGTTGTTGCGGCTGTCGTTGTTGCGTCTGAGACTGTGGTTGATGCGGTGGGGGCTGTGTCTGTAGTGGACGCGCTGGTTCTGGCGGTGAAGGTGTCCTCACCATAGGCTTGACTTGACTTGTTTGTCTCGTCATGCGGTGAGGCAAGATCGGCCTTTTCTTCTCCTCCTCTTCTTTCTTTTTTCTCTCCTTCTCTTCTTCTTCAATTCTGGCCTGTTCTTCTAAGGCCTCCATAGCCAGCTCGTCCAGGAGACGCCTCGCATTCTCCTAGTGCATTTGAAGTTCTCTAAGTTTGCTGAGACTGCTCATCTTCTTTGGTGTTGATGTGTCAACGATGGGTAGCCAGACTGACTGACTGAGATGATTATTTTATAGTTGCCACCGTCTACTCGAGACATATGGGCAACTTTTATAGCTACCATATCGGTAGCCAGACTGACCGACCTGATTGTTTTATAGCTGCAACCGTCTACTAGAGACATATGTGCAGCTTTTATAGACACCATATCGGTGTCCATTTATTTCCTTCAGGGAGGGGAAGTATGCACTCCCTCCCCGTAGGGTTAAAGTGCTTAATTGCACTATATTTTATTCACTGATAGGCGTTCCCATGAATTACTAAAAAGTAACTATCAAGGGAAATGGTAGCCTAAAGGGTAGGTAGGAATGGTACTACACACACCCACCCCTAAATACCAATCGAGGTAGTAACAATGGTAGCAAAGGAGAGTTTCTATCCCTGCTAGTAATGTACATGTCCGGAAGAGGCAAAGGCGGCAAGGTCCAGGCAAGGAAGCTCCAAGGCACTGCAACCGTCGTCCAACACGAAGAGGAAGCGAACGCACATCCGGAACCAAAACGAAGAAACCCGAGGCACACCCTAAGTGCTTGGCTAATTTACAACCTCATAAGACATGTATTAGAGTGTATGTGTTATATAATTGTGTTATGCATTGTTTTGGTGTTATTTATTAAGTTACATTTGTTTGCAACATTGTGTTGCGGAAAACTGATAGTCCTGGATTAAGACTACCTTATATTAGCTAATAGGGACCTATGTGCATGTACGTATGTGTGTGCTGTCCATGAGGTTGCATTCCCTTAGACTCTTGATAATTTATCCAGTTGTACTAATGGATGTTCCTATTCGCCAATAATGTGTAAGCCACCTATGTAATTGTGTCAAGAATAAATAGGTTACTGAATTTCCTAAAAACTTAACATTTTATCAGTAAGTAAGTACATAGTGTACTATGTGAGTCGCCACCATCCTTTGGCCGGTGAAAAGCCCTTCTGACTGACTGACTGAGTTGATTGTTTTATAGTTGCCACCGTCTACTAGAGACATATGGGCAACTTTTATAGCTACCATATCGGTAGCCATTTAAGTGGGAGGGGATGTTACTCCCTCCCTTAAGAGTGCTTAAATGCACTATCAATTAAGGCGTTCCCCTGAATTACTAAAAAGTAACTATCAGGGGAAATGAAGGCCTATATTGGGTGGGTAGGAATAGTACAAACACACACCCACCCCTATCAACCAATCAAAAAGCTGTAAGGTAGCGAGGGGAAATGTTTCCTCATTTCGCTAGTAACATAGTCAAGTTGGAAGCGGAAAAGGCGGAAAAGGTCAAGGTTCAGGAGGCGCGGGCGACACAGCAGCACACACCAGAGCACGCAACGAGACAGACAGCAAGGCCATGAATGCAGCATACACCTGAAACGAAAGAGCCCTACTTATTTCAAATTTAGTCCAGTTTTACTAATGGACAAACCTAACTTCCAATAATGTGTTAGCCACCTGTGCAATTATTCAAATATAGGAGTTGAAGAATTGTTATTTATTATCCTATCATTCTAAAAAATTCTAGTACATAAGCGTACATAAGATAAGTCCCTAACAATTTTTTAAGATAAAATGTCTAAGTGACATATATTAGTGTAGTCAATGATAGGTAATTTTGGTTTCAAGTTTTACTGTAGGAGGCACCAATAAGGTCAAATTAGTCTTTTTAGGGCCACAGATAGTTGATCAAAAAGGGTATCTTGTAACCAAATGAGTACCCTATTATGGCAAAATGGCAATTTTAGCCCTTAAAAGGGCTGGTACTCATCATGCTTGAAAGTACCACGTTTCCCTTCCATCTCGACCAAGTAGGCTGCAGAGTGTTGTTCTTCTCGGGTAATTCTGGGAAAGTAGAGTCCATGTCGTTTTGCAAGATATGCTGCAGCATCAAATAACTGGAACATGGATTTCTCTTCAAAGATGTTGTAGTAATAGCTGGTCAAAATTTGTATGCCGTAGCGCCATTGCTGTATTCTTGGTGGAGATGTCTGCAAAGACCGGAACCCAATATAGGTCACCGCTGAGATGAATGAAGTGGCTTTCTTTCTGTTTTCCAAGAGTTCGTTGAGTCCCAGTTCTCTACATAAATTCTCCATAAGTTGATATTTGGTTTTCTCAGGCATTTTAACTGTTTTGACCGGCACTTCCCATTTTTCTTCCGAGGTGGTGGTAGTGGTGTCGATGGTGGTAGTGATGGCGGCAGCTTCCAATTTCTTTTCCAGGTTAATTGTCACACCTGTTGAATGAGTGGGGGTAGAAGTTTTTACTACCCTCTTTTTCCCCTTCCTTTTAGGCTGTTGAGGGGCTGATGATGATGATGGTGGTGGTGGTGGTTCAACCTCAGGTTCTACTGCTGCAGGTGTAGGCTCGACAATAGGTGACATAGCCTTATCCTCCATTACTGGTGGGTTTATGGAAACAAGTAAACCCTCAAGTTGAACGGTTAGCACTGCTAACTGGTCTCCAAAGGCGCCAAGTATATCCCTTTGTACAGCAGACTCCTTTTCAGTTGTCAATTGGGTTGGTTCCTTTAGAGTTGGGGGTGGGGGTGGTGTAGCGTGGCTCGGTGCATTTTCCCGCCGTTTCCACGGTCTCCTATTTCTCCTGTACATGAGTCCCCCATGATTTTCCTTCTTATCTTCTTTATCCCATACAAGCAGCAGAGTTGTCCTCTTTCCTGCCGCTCGGAGGCTCCAATTGTTAGCTTCTTTTAGACCAAGGCCAAAAATAGCCTTTATGGCTGGTTCAGGGATTAACACCCCTTGACGGTTTAGGGTTTGGAAACATTGAGATAGTTTGATGTGAGGGATAGAAAGAAGAGTCAAAGAACATTTATATGAATAAAAATGTAAAACAAATGACAGACGCATTGGTTTCAAAACACAACATTTTTATTCAAAACACAACATTTTTTCAACTAACAAATATTTTTTTCAAATAACAAACATTTTTTCAAATAACAAACATTTTTTCAAATAACAAACATTTTTTTCTTCCATAACACTAATACATTATCTTTGACATGGTTGACAACGTTGCGAATTAAAGTGAGATTTCCACTGTTGGAAGTCATTAGGCCATTGATGTACACTACGTTTCCTAGCTAAAGACAACAGATAGTTATAATGGTCACAAAACCATTGATCTACTTTGTCATCGTTTCGAGACGAATGACGATCAAAATAAGTCACTAAATGTTCTAAGGAATATCCAAGACTGCGATGATGCAGATAATAGACACAATATTGTCCACACACCATAGAATCTGTGCTTTGTAATTTCACATTATTGAATCGTGTCGTCTGGGCATTTCTTCTCATAAAGTCAATGATATCATCTTCGAAAGGAGGCAATCCATACGAATCAAAATACTCCACACAACCCTCTTGAGGAAAGTAGACAGCTACCCAGTGAGTTCCTGGAAGATGACTATCATCTGTGTTGATGACATAAGCTTGATTCTCTTGAGGTTTGCGATGAGGTAGTTCATCTTTAGCACACACGACAGGATTCCAAGAAGCAGTGTACGAACTACGGTTCAAAAGATAATAAAGTTCCCAGGTATCCATTTGTTTTTTGTGTAGCCTTGTTCTTTTTCCTTTTTTCACAGATGATGATAAGTCATCAATTCGATCCAGACTTTTTGCTTGAAACGGTCTGACAAGTAATTGATGGTTTGCTTCGTCTCTTTACTCTTGGCTAAGAGAGTTTCGATGCGATCAATTTCTCGAGCAAACAATGGAGGAGAGGAATGATCACGTAAGCCTTTATACCACTGTTCTAACACGTCTTCTTCTGAGATGAGACTCCAAGCTTCGTTCAGATAATCGTCCAATTTTTCTTCTTGACTCATCATCATACATTTATCGTGTTGAAGTTGACTGGGATGATCGATTTGACATCCATAACAATCTTTCATAATCATGTCTCTCATTTTATCTTCCAAGTGTTTTGCAAAACAAGCCACTAACTGTTGTTCTTGTTCTGGCCATCTGGATTGCATGATTACTATCTCTTCTTTTTGGTCCTGGTTGTCTGATTTTTCTGTAACCTCACATTCCATGTCCATGGATTCTCCACTATTCAAAGAGGGGCAAGAGTTTTCCATAATGTCTAATAGTCTAGAATGACTTCTCTCAAACTGTTAATTTCTATGGTATTATCGAATTCGGCATACAGAATGACATTCACCGTTTCGGTAAGAGGTCCTGCAAACTGAAGTTCCACACGCAGTTGCCCAGATTTTATAGGGTGGAAATGTCCCTCGTCGCTGCCTTGGTCTGGAGTGAAATCAAAAGCCCACAACGTGTAACCTTTTGCATAATCGTCGTAGGAAATACCGTGACTGGTGTTGGTTCCTAACTGTCCTGTGGCTTCGTACAGTGACAAGTACGACCTCAAGTAATTCTTCTGTTCGCCAAAGTCGGGTTCGAAGGGTCGGGTACACAAAGTTTTACCATCGCGACTGACTTCGATTTTGGATACTCTACTGTGCTTAAACTGAAAAGGATTTTCATCGTGGGCCCCGTTGAGGGCTGCATTGCTGACGATACCAATGAATAAACGTTTGGGTAACTGTGCTCGGAACAGATGATCTTCGATCTTAGATCGGAGTCCTGCGGCAATGGTAAAAGTTTTGACTTCCACTCGTCGTATCGGATACTTGGCTGTCGTTCTGCTCAAAGTGTGACTGATATCATTTCCCACTTTAGGTAACACTTCTACACGACGTACGTATAATCTGGCTTCTTGGATAATGGTTTTGTATTCGTTGGCATGAGCCATCAAATGGAAAGCAGCACTGCTACGATTTAGTCTCAAGCGAATATCCACCCCGTTCAGCAAATACTTTTCTTGAAACCACATGTCCAAATGCAAACGATCGAACAGTTCTAAACTACGTCCTTGCAAAATTTTCTTTCGACGGTCGTTAAAACCTACATTGTGAGGATCTGCAGGATTGTCACCCTCAGCTGCTACGGGCAAGGCAGTGTCATTAAACTTATCTGCTGTGTCAGGTTTCCATACCACGCAAGCATCTAGATGAGTGTTCTTGGCTTCTTTTCCGTACGTCAAGAGATTTTCGAGGTACGATCGGTAAGGGTAAGTATCCATGCTACTGCTGATCAGTTTGTTATTCATGTACAAATCCACATCGCTGAACAAGGAATGCATGAAATTGTTGACAGGAGCTACTCTATCATTGACTCCTGGATTGGTGTTGTCCGTTTTGGCTACTTTCAGTTTCAAATACAAGTAACTGTTGTTGAGATCGATGTAATCTTCGGGTTGTCCTTTGATTTCAAACTCAATGGGAGCTGAATCCGTCAAAGAGGAGACGGGATGAAATTCAACCCATTGGGCTTCTTGCATGGTCATCATCGTGGGTGGCATGGTAAAGAGATCCAGTTCCGACTTGGAACAGGCACAAGATTCTTGGTGCATCATTTTTTACTTTTAATAATCAAAAATGTCTAAGTCTCGAACGGTTCTTTTTTTTTTTTGTCTTTCTAACTTTAGAGGTACGGAGACTTTTGAAAGGGTGTCTTCGTCGTCGCTTTCTACCTTGTCCTTGCTGTGTTGTCAGGGAAGTAGGAATGTCAGACTCGGTACCGTTCAGGGCATTTATAGGACTTTCTCGTCGACCCAAAATCTCTTTACCCGTTTGAAGCAAGACATTTTTGCCTGCTCTCAAAAAAGCTTCTTTGGGGTTTTGTTTGTCAATGAGAACATTGTGAAGAAAATCTTTGCCGTGAGTGAATGCGGCATCTTTTAAGGTGTGCAATCCTCGTGTCACCATCGGTTTTAAAATAGGAACCACGGTACGAAAGACTGATTTAAACATATCTCCTAAACCATGTCCTCGTTGTCGAGTGACTCCTTGGTACACAGGATACATCACTTTTTCAGTTGTTCAAGAATCGTTTTTGAAAATGGAGTTTCACTGTGACTTTCCCTTTGGTAAATGGAATATTTTGTCCTAGTTCTCCTTTTATAGTAATGTTGACACTGTCGAAATACGACTTACTGACGGGTAAATAATGAGGTTGTACAAATTCGCGGTGAACATGATAGGTATTTCCACCTTCTTCGTCAGCGGTAGTGGTATCCACTTTGAAAGGAATGACACGTAGTAACGGTACAGAGGTGTGTCCTACTACGTTGTACTCCACTACATCGAAGTACACAAACATCAAGTTGAGTCCTTGATTCATTTCTACAGGGAATCGAAAATATTTTGAAAAATCCATGTTACTGCTTATGCCTCGTATTTCCTTTTTGTTCGAGAGCATCTTGAGGTCTCCACCTAAAATATCAAACATTTCAGGACAAAAGGTAATGGCTATTATTTTCTTCTCTGAAAATTTGATCATGAGGCGACGAGCCACTTTAATGTATTCAAAGGTAACACTTTCTTTGATTTTTTCCAGGGGTTTACCAAACACAGCATTGAACCTGTTGGCAATCGTAGTCACTAAATGTTGACCACTAAAATAGTAGCCTGCTGGAATGGTGATCACATGAGTGGACAGTTGTTTAGTTGGTGGTCCATCTGATTTCTTGGTGTCCATACCAGGGATGCCTCGTTCGTCTAAGGCATGTTGCAATTGCTTGTCATACACTTCTACTGTAAAAGTGTTTTCATTTTCGACGATGTTTTTGATTTGTGTCGGGTGTATCATTTCCACTAAAGCCACTTCCCAATTAGCATTTTGATCCAAATGCATGGCTTGAGGTAATTTAGCCGTGTAACAGCACAACGTGTTGTTAGGAAACACCTCCATGGAACTGTCACTAGGTAACGTTAAGTAAAATTGGTTAATAGTGTGGTTCATATTTCCAATGTTCTTTTGTCCGAGGAGTCACCCGAAGGTAAAGGAGTGTCTAACAGAGGATTGTGATTGGAAGAGTGACTGTCAGGAGAATGACTAACGTTGGATGCAAGACTCCCAATAGTGTTATTGTTGTTCCCGTTGTAAGAGGAGTATTTCAGGGAAGGATTGGGAAGAAGATACCCGATGCAACTGCTGAGTAAAATGGTCCACAATTGTTCGTCTCCTTGTTGCAAACTCAAATTAGCAATAGCTGCACCGATGACACAATACACCACAAAAATTTGACAGAAAAAGACGATTTGCGTTTTAGGGACACGTTCTCCACACCACACCCACAAGGGTTGCTTTTGTAAATCTTGCAGAGAGGAAGTGGGTGAAGGAGTAGTCACTGTGGTTACTGAAGCTGTATTGAAGGGCATAATGGTTACTTCTTTTTATAGTCGATGACTTGCGATGCGTCAATCCAAGAATCAAAACTAGGAGGATATCCTTTCCAACGTACTTTGACTTCTTTGACACGACGTTTTCCTACTTTACGGGTTCTTCGTTCGAGAATGCTTTCAATGTCGTACACGTCGTCTTCTTTGTTGGTGACACGTTGTAACTCAGGCAAGTAAAACGTTCCTTTTAAGACTTCTCCGTTCATGTCTTCCAATTTATAGACGGTAGGATGACGATCACGCACTCGTTCAGTAACACGAAACAATTCGGTGGTCCAGTTGGGTAAGTAACCTTTGTCGAAAGTGCGTTTGGTTTTGCCAATGCGTACCCAATCTCCCCGGGTTAACACTTCTCCACCTTTCTTAGGAACAACCAACGTCCGGGACGTACCAAACAGACGCTCAAAAACAGTCACTTCGTTGTCGGGTGTCACCTCTTGTGGGGTACGTCCAATGCTTCTATGGTAAGATTGATTGTAGGCTTGAACTAAGTGCGGTAAGACGTCGATGTACTTGAGAGTGTGTTGATGCGTAAAATATTTCCACATGCGTTCTTTCAAGGTACGTTGAAAACGTTCCACGATACTGGCTTTGGTTTCAGGATTTTCGGTGGTGAAAAAATGAATGTCACGTTTCTTTAATTCTCGTTGGAAAGCTTGGTTCAGAAATTCGGTGCCTTTGTCGGTTTGCCATCGAAGAGGGTGACGACCACTTTGTTTCAACACCAGTTGCAAAGCTCGTACTAACTCTCCACTTGATTTGGATGTCAATGGTACGACCCAGGCAAATTTAGAAAAGACGTCGATGACACAAAACAAATATTTGTAGCCACGATTGTAAGTGGCTAAATGAGAGACATCAGCTAAATCGGCTTGCCATTGATGATCGATGCCTTCCACTTGAGTGCGACTTCTGTGAAATTTTCGTCGAATGGGTTTGTGTAAAGTGTACGTTGTTTGTTCTTGTAACCATCGTTGTACTGCAGGTAAACGGAGCTTTTTCAGGCGAGTTTTGGCAGCACGATACAATTTTTGAATGCCTCCGTAACCTGCAGGGTGAGATGGATCGTAGTAAATGCTGGCTAAGACCTTCTCCATGGTTTAGTTAATAAGTAACTCACTCTTCGAGGATATTGCTTTGGGTGGGACAAAATGGGGGTTGTTTGGAAACGGTTTTACGTGTCCGATGTGCCACAGGAGTTGACGTCGAGGGTATTGGTGGTGGTGGTGGTGGTGGAGGTAATGAGATAGCTTCTTTGGTCTTCTTTTCTTTTTTCACTTCTGGTTTCCTTTCTTTCTTTTTCACTTCTGTCGAAGAAGGAGTGGCCATCATCTTTTTAACCCAGGTTTTGAGTTCTTCTCGTTGGGGAGTGGGGGAAGGGGTCAACAAGGAAGCGGCAATTTTACTCGGAAGGGGAGTGGTAGTGGGTGTTTGAAAGAGATCATGGGGTTCATCTTCTTTCTTGGGTAATGGTGGGGTGACGTCTGTTTTAACCTCTGTAGAGAGTGAGGGTAACGGGTTCTTCATTAGAGCCTTCAAATCGGACAAAGTGGGTTGAGCTGTTTGTTCCACAGCTTTTCGATGAAAGAGTTGTAGTCGTTTCAAGAGTTGACCGTACTTTTGCGATTTTTCGGTTTCGGATAAATTGTGACGATGCATCAAGGATTGTAATTCGTGTTGTAATTGGGACATCTCGTTCAAATCCGGATTGGGTGGTAAATGAGGGGTACGTTGTTCTTGCCAACGATGGTATTCCATCCATCGTTTGTAAGGAACCATAGTCAGTTCTCGTCCTTCCATGAGCTTTCAAAGGTTATGTCTGAGATGATGGTACTCCATAGTGTCCTTTTATCTTCTACCCATCCCTTGTATCAAACCTGGCAACACACCGCTCATCACACTTTGCGCTAATCCTCCCAACAAAGGAGCAAGAATGGGTAAAAATCCTCCACGTTGCACCAACATCTTTTTCTTTTGACGAATAGGTATTTTCTTTTGAACCATTTGACGAAGAACGTGCCGATGTTTGGCGAAGCATTTTTTCTGGTGTGGAGACAAAGGTATCGTGCCTTTCAAAACATTCAAACAACATTCGCACACGGTATCGATGATATCTTTGGAGGCTGTTTTAATGATTTGTTTTCGCATGGGTGGTAAGGCTTTGGACAGGACGGACAACATGTTTCCGTGTTTGGCTAAACGAGGAGGTAGTCCTTTCCTTTTCTTTCCTTTGTGGGGTGCATAAGAATGTTTTCTGCGAGGTGACATCTTTGCTTGTTCGTTCCAGAATTATACTGACGTCAAAGACTTGATACTCCCCCTCTTTTATCTTCTTTTTCTATTGGCTTCTCAAAAAGGCAGCGGCATGCCTCGCTAAATCATCAAAACCAGGGCTAAAGATACCAGTTCGGTTATTAGCTGAATTGATTAATTTAGTTATTAAAGATCCTCCCCTTTGTCGACTTCTCTTTTTCTTTTGACGAATGGGTATTTTCTGTTGTGTCCTTTGACGAAGAACGTGTCGATGCTTGGTTAAACGTCCTTTTCTTTTCTTTCCTTTGTGGGGTGAATAAGAATGTTTTCTGCGAGGTGCCATCTTTGCTTGTTTGTTTCACAAGATCACTAGTGGCAATGGCTTGGAACACACACCCTTTTATCTTTTTTTGGGGGAACTACCGCTTCGTCAAAAAGGTAACAATGTGTTTCCCAAAATTGTCAAAGGATCCTCCTTTTTGGTGACTCTGCTTTTTCTTTAAAGGACTACGTCTTTGGAGGGAAGGAAGTCGATGTTTGGTTTTTAAGCTTTTGGTGGGATGACAAAATTGTCTTTTTCCTTTTCCTTTTGGGTAGCAGAACATCGAGGGTAGTAGTGTGTACGTTTTTGAGGAGGCATTCTTGAGTGTTCAGCAGTGGTACAGAAAATATTGATCCCTTTTGTGATCCTCAAGTCATTTTTATACTGGAATGCGACGCCACTGATTATCTTTGCGTCGTATCAACTTCATGGCAGGTAACACACGTCGTGAAGGAGTTCGTAACGGATTCAATCGGGACAGTTCTTGTTTGGACAAATCTAGTAAACTCTTTAACATACCAGATCTTTCTTGGACTTTGACTTTAGGGGCAGGTACTTTGTGAGCAGCTGCTACTGCCGCTAATGTGGACGAGGGTGTTACCGGTGGAGGAGACGTTTTGGGAGACGTAGATTTCCAATGTTTCATCAAATTAGGAAAAACGTGTGTCAAATTGGCTTTGGCTGGCATCACTCGCAACGGAGAAGTGGAAACCCCTGAGGCTACTGGCAACGTAGTCCCTACCAAACGTCCTTGTAGATCTTTTCTTACAGGTTGTGGTTGACGAAGGTAAGGTTGCGTCCTGGCTGAAGTGCCTCTTTTGCGAGGGACCGCTTTTTTCTGTGGACTTTTCTTTTTCTGTGCTTTGGTCTTGGTACTCTTGTTCTTTTTCTTTGGGGATCGTTTGGCTTTTTGTTTTTTCTTGGGGTGTACTTTGGGAGTATTGGGATCCCATTTTAAAAGGGAACGAATGATGACACCTCCTAGAGAACCGCTACCTCCAGGTTTCAATATAATTTGTTTTTTGAGTTGAGTGTCGATGCGAGGATCGGCCAGTTGCGTCAAGGCTACTTTGTTTCTGTCAAAAAAAGCTTGGTTTGATGTGGAATGTGAATGATGCCTTGCAGTATTTGACGTGCTGTCACCGTAAACCATCGTAAGACTTCTTTGAGACTGGCATCTAAGACGTGAGCACGTCTTTGTGGATTTTTTTCGCGACTGATGCCGTACAAGGCACGAATCAATTTGATGGGAAGATGAGACTGAAGGGATGTCATGTTGACGATGTATGAGACAAGGTTAAAGTAACCCAAGGTTTTTATAGATTGTTTTAGTGTTTCACATGGTTATGTTGACGACGAGGACGTGTACACGACAGGTCCTCCGTCTTGACACCAGTCGTGAAACAAATTGGTACGAAATCGCAAATAATCAGGGGTAGTGGGTTTTAAATCCACGAGTAAATAAGCGTGTGGCGTTTGAGTGGCATCTTCGTACGCATGAGTCAGCCAAGGTGTTCCTAACTGTTTGGCTAAGACTTGCACTTGTGATTTATCTCGCGGACTTTTAAACAAGACCACATAATGAGCATTGAGACTAATGGTACGATGGGCTTTACTTTGTTGAAATAAATTTTGTGTAATGTAAATGACACCGGCATTACGATGATGCCCTTTACGTGTAAACCACAGTTTAATTTCTTCTTCGTCTTCTCCTAACATGTCGTCAAAAATAACCCAATGAGTTTGACTACGGTCAGACACGATCCCTTCGTCTTCTTTAGGAATGCCTTCCACAAACACAATGGAATCACCTTGACTTTCTTGCAAGAGACTGTATGACGATTGCCACTCTTTGTAACACCACACGATACGTTGAGGTGGACGATCGATCAAATGATGTTTATGTTCGATCAAACGTTTGACAAATTCGGTTTTGCCTGAACCGCTCGGTCCAGCAATTAACATGTTAAAAGGATGACGAAGATACAAGGCTTTCCAACTAGCATGATCTAAGTGTTCGTCAATGACTTTGAATGTGGAGGTGGAAGGAGGAGTAGAAATAGCAGAGTGAGCCATAGTCGTGTAGGGTATGACAGTATTGTCACAAAAAACAGACAAGACAAGAGGTTTTTATACTTTTTTTCAAGACACGTTTATTTGAAGACATGTTTAAATTCGAACAACACGAAAAACAAAAATACATAATAACCAAATGGATAAATACAGGAATAAAAAACACAGGGAAGCGATCAAAGTGGCATATAAACAAGGCACTGTATAACATGATTTGGGTAACGAACGTCTCCTAGAGGTAGTGCGTAATGTTCTTATAGTCTCCTCTACATGAGGTATAGTCACATAGGTGTCTTCTCGAAAGGGTCTTTGTGGGGAAATGTCCATGACAGTTCTGTCTTGAACAGAGGGATCGTCCTGGGTGTCAGATTCTTTTTCTTCTTCTTCTTCTTGTACTGTCACTAACACAGGTTTAAAAGTGACTTTTTTCACTCGACGATGAATTTTACGAACACAACGCTTGGGCATAATGGGATGTTTCGTTTGTCCAAGCCTCAAAATCCCAACTTTTCCAGTCACGTACATCTGTCCAATGAGGGTGTAAATCACAAGCTACACAAACATCTTCGTACACTGCTTCCGTACGTAAAAGTTGCCGAATCTTTTTTTCCTGTAGAGGTCGAGACGTATCCAGATGAAAGCGTAAGGCTTTGAACAGAATGAGTCTCTCGTGGACATTTAAAGGTGTCACCATACTGTCTTTTTTTGATAGATAGTGTTCGTAAAGTACCCACAAAGAATCGGCAGGTAAACGAAATCCCAGAAAGCAAGTCACTAAAACACTCACTACACGTCGACCCCAATTCATAGGGTACAGTTCTTGCAATAAGTGTTCGTAATCTTTCACTGAGTGAATCTTCTCATTGATATCCTTCCACGGAATCTGTTGGATCACCAGTGATAAAGGTTGTGGCATGGTCGTTCTCTTTTATACTTCTTTAGGTCGAAGATCATCAGTGTATATTCTTAACAGAATCAAATCTCCTCCAAAAGCGAAAGTGATTAATATAACCTGTAATTTCGTCACGCTGCCATTCAGGGTAACGGTTAAGAAGGATCAAAACATCTTCAGATGTAAACGTACTAAATTGGAAACAGAGCAAAAAAAAAACACCCTTGATCCAGAGAAATCTAATACGTTGGTTAAGTTTTGTCACTTTCCTCTTGTGAATTTCACGACACAAAAGTTCTACAGTCACCCATTGAGATTTTTCTTTCGCAAGGCTTTGACAAACGTCTTTGTAGATCTTCTCTTGCAATTCGTGGGGTAATCCTTGAATATTATGTTTTATATTATATACTGGTTTAGGTTTGTTCAACGACATGGAGCAGTAGTGTCACTTGTCCCACTACCAATTAATGTAACGTTGAAAAAGGATCAAAACATTTTCAGGTGTAAACGTACCAAAAAAAAACCAGAGAAATCTAATACATTCGTTAATTTTTGTCACTTTCCTCTTATGAATTTCACGACACAAAAGTTCTACAGTCACCCATTGAGATTTTTCTTTCGCAAGGCTTTGCCAAACGTCTTTGTAGATCTTCTCTTGCAATTCGTGGGGTAATCCTTGAATATTATGTTTTATATTATTTACTGGTTTAGGTTTGTTCAACGACATGGAGCAGTAGTGTCACTTCTAATCACTAGGTCCTACTAAAGGTAGGTATTGACAATTTGGGGACCATCGAGCATGTTCCAGGTACGCGGAATCTTTATGTTCCCACTCGTAAATGGACACACCACAACTGAAACACTTGACTTTATCCCCTTCGCCTAAGTAGAAAAATCCGGCTCTGGCTAATTCTTCAGGAGTTGGTCCAGGCAGATATTTTGGCCATTTATCTTTGAAGGTTTGGAATCGACTTTTAAAGTGACAGTATTCAGGCAAACTTGTCGGGAACGAATATTCGACTCTCCTCACTTCAGGCTTATGTAGGTACGGTGAAATTCCTAGGAGTCCACGATAACGTGTGGCACCGTTTTCACATCCCCCAGGTTTGACACGTGTAGCATCACTTTCCAGGGTAGATATAGGGGTAGTAGTCATAGCAAAGTTTCCACGATATCCTGCTGAATCGCTAAGGTCACAGCGTCTGGCAGCACTACAATCGCAAGGTTTAGCATCGTACTCCACTTGAGAATTCCCAAATTTGAATGATGTCTGTTTAAATGGATTCATCTTCTTTTCGCTTGGTCAATGTAGTGGTAAATGAACTATTGGTCTTGGACGATGTCTCTTTTTATATACTGCCCAATTTCGACGTGACCGTACGGTAGAGTGAAGTGATTGGGAAGTCGTACTCTTTTTTGGTACACAATTTGATAGACTTTTTCCAAAGGTCGGGTAACGATTTGATGTGTGGGTAAACGGACAATCTTGTGCGGTTTGGGAAACGTTTCATCCTGTCCAGACTGTAAGGCTTCTTGAAGTTCGTCAAAGTTTACCACTCGACTGGTGCGATAATTGAGAGTCAATCCTTTCACTTTACATTCGGTGTGCATTTCTCCTTGGGGGTTACGGTATTCGTAGCCGTAATTTTTAGGACCACCACTTGCAAAACATAGAATCTTGTCGTCGGGATGTTCATCGGTCCAGGCTCCTAAACGATCTCCTTCGATGACAGGGTTACACTGGTTCGACCGGTGAATGTAGATGCAACTGTCCGTGTCAAAATACAACACACGATCTCCTAACAGTTCTAACACTTCGTACAATTTTAAGCGAGCGTGGGCTGTCACGTAAGCCGCAATGATGACATTACCAAATTTGTCGGCTTCTATAAAGTCTAGTTCTTCTTCGTAATTGACTAAGATTAAGTCCTCACGAATGACGTCCACGTGTTTCATGACTTTGGTTTTGTCGTGAATCATCTGGAAGTAGCGAAAAGGTTCAGACAAATACTCCGTCTTGGGTAAAGACGGTCGTTGTGCCATTTTACCCCACAAGCAATTGAGCATCACTTTGGCAAACGATCGCCTTCCTTCGTTTTTCTCGATGTGGTCTAAAGTGATACCTTCCTGCTCCCTATATTTTTCTTTGAATATCTTTTGGTCTTCGGGAGTGTGACACCAGGAAGGATAGCCACTAGCTTCTTGTTTTAGTTTTAAAAAGGCATCCACGTAGTCTGCAAAAATACCTTTCTGTGTCTCGTCGCCCTTGCGGTATTGTTGTGTCTTGGGAAAGTGGTAAATTTCGTACACTTCTAACAGTCGGTATCCCAGGTCCAGAGCTTTAAACAATTCCACGCTAACCCACGTTCCTGTCAAAGCACATTCTTCCTGACTGTGCTGACAAGGTTGGTCTTGGTTGCACATTTCAGCACAAGTGCGACACAAAGGAAACATCAGTTTTCCTTGGCAATGGTGAGGTAAAACGGGATGGTACAAGTCTGTGGGAGGTAAGACTTTGCACTTGATTAATCCTTCGTACTGACGAATGTGGTCCAGGTCAATGTGTTCTGTCATTAATTCTGGATGTCCTACGGGAAAGTGACAATATTTGGACACGTAAGGATACAATGAACACACGTCCAAGTATTTGATTTCTTCTCCCTTCTCCTCGTCCGCTTGGTACAGCAAACAGGAGGCATTCGTCCGTCCTCCGTACAAACTCTCCCGGGGGTTAAGGGGGTTTACCAACTTGTAACTTTCTACGATGTGTTTAAACTTGGGATCAGTTTTCAAACGCTGATCGTACTCGTGTTCCCACATTTCCACTACCTGGTATCCTTGCTGTTCTAACTTCAAACGGCGCTGAGAAGTTGCCTGGTACAAGTCTTCCATAGTCCGTTGTAAAAACTGATTTTTGGTGTTACGCTGAGGGTAACATAGGGGACATCCGTGAAATAAGCATCCGTTAAACTCGTACACGATTTGAGGGTTTTCTAAGTCCAATGGTCTTTTCGCCTCCTCCGTTGCGGGCGTGTTGGATCCATTTGTCTTCCTTGTCGCACAAATAATGGAGCCAGCGTAAGGCTTTGACCGAGTATTGACGTTTGACAAAATTTGTCGTTTGAGGACTGATGACTGCTAGAGTATTTTCGGGCATGAAGCGTTTTCGGTACACTAAGGAACATGCTTTGGCTATGGTACAAGCTTCTTTCAAAGGATCGATCCCACCGTATTCCATGAACAATTCTCGAAATTTTCCACAACAACGTCGTAAAATGTCCACGTCAGATCGACAATACTTTAACATTTCTTCTTGAAAGTCAAAGGGGTCCGAGGCGTGAGTCTGGTACCAAGCATGGAAAGCTTCTCGTTGTTCGGTGCGCATGTTGTCGGGGGGTCGTAGTCGTCAGCCTCAGGCAAATGGGGTAGAACGGCATGTTGATTGGCTTCGGTATTGAAAAAGTGTGGAAAATAACCTTTGGCCATTTCTGTCATTCCAAACGTTTTAGGCATACGACTCAATGGCATGGCCAAGTAACACATCGAATCTTTAAACTGCACTTGTCCAACTTGCATAGAAATGATTTTGGCTCCGTTTAAAGTCACTTGAGGACGTTCGGTACTTTGTTCCGAATAGTATCTGAGCAGAAATTGCCCATCGTATCCCGAGAAATTGTGAGCCATGACCGTGGCATGGCGATGACAATCTCCGTAACGTTCGATGTCTTCTGGACTCCACGTCTCGTCGATGGGGTTTAGGATCCATTGAGCAAAATTGCCCAAGGTGTTTGACCCTCGAAATATTTTTTCACATCCTCCAGGAATTTTACTGCAGTGAGAGCAAGGACTAAAGATGGGCTCTTGGATACACTGTTCGCACGCACGGTGAGCCACGCAGAAATTGGGAATATGAATACCGGTCTCTTGCATACATTCGAAATCAACAAAGATAAAATTTCCTTTCTTCTGGGTATCTTCTGGTAGGGGTTGATATTTTTGAATGAAGCATTCGTGTTCCAAATCCACAATTTGTCGACAAATGTGACATCGTTTCTTACCTCGACAAACGTGAAACTTGGTACTATTGGAACGTATGATTTGTCCACAAGTAGGGCACAATCTCAGAAGCTGACAAGTACTTTTCTGCTGTGAACCTTGTATATTCAAATGTTGTTGGTAACAGGTAGGACTGACAAAAGTGCGCTGACACACAGGGCAATGCACTCTTTCTTGTCCTTTGTCCAGACAAGGTTTAGAGGTCAAACATCCCTCACATTTTGATCCACAATACTTGTGATGTTCTCGATTGTTATAACCATAGTCACATTTTTCACAGTAGTAACTGTATCCCAGGAATCCAGTGATACTGGTAATGGTATCATAATGACCATCGTAATGATAAACGTGAATGTATTTTCCGTCTTTGAAATCGTGGCCTCGAAACAAAAGTGGACCACGCACTTCTTGAGGGTGTACTTTCAAGGTGTAACGTGGAGCCAAGGCGTCTTGCAATTTTTGCATTTCTGGAATACCGCAAGGGACACTTTTGAATATCCCTGCTTGCTGTAACAGGATTTCTGCTTCACTTCTTTGTTTGGCTCGACCCGATTTTCAAATAGTTGCCCAGACTCTTTTCCATTCTATCGTCTCGTTCTTGTTGGCATACGTTTGTCCCACGACGATGGCACGGGCTAAACACATGTTGTCTTGAGGATTGTTAATTCGGACGAGGCTTAGTTTGGTGTTGCGAAGACTGTCGACCAATAATACTTTTTTGCGTCCTGTTCCCTGAGGAAGAGACACGTGGGTCATGAACAGTGTGGTTTTTCCGTCGGTGATGTGAAACTTGTCGTTGGATTGTTGTACATGTTGAATTTTGTCAATGACTTTGGAAGGTGTTAATTGTGATGGGATAGTAAACTCGATCCAAACGGGAGACTTCAAATTATCGTGATGAATAGAAAGTCTCAAGCGATCGTCTTCTTTGGCTTGACATTGCTGTTTCAATGCAGTTAACACAGAATCCCACACCTCGGTAATGAACCCTTCTGTATTCTCCAAAGATACATTGGACTTGAAATCTTTAAACTTTACGGCATACGTGTAAGCCGTTGTTCTAAATTTTCGAGAGGAACGCTTTTCCGTCTCTCGAATGTGATAGTAATTTTCAGGGTTTACTAAGGGTAGTGCACTTTGCTTGGACGTCGATTGTCTGGGTGTAAATTCGGGCTCACTCATGTCATCTTCAAAATCACTGGCATGAATTTGAGCCAAGACTTCAGCTACTGTGCTAGGCGATACATTACGTTTCTGTCTCTTACTGTTTTCTCCTTTCTCGACAACATGATGTGGTCTTTTCATCTTGTCTGTAAAAAGTCAAATGACTACCTTTTAAAGACCATAACCCTTATATATTCACGTCATATCGGTGCATATATAAAGAGTCAGTGTCTAACCGTTCAGTATTCATTTCACTCTCACATTGACCAGAACGATGGAAGAACCTACACAAGTGGAACTTCTTATCAGAGCTTTACGTGGGGTCATACGAAAGTTTTCGTCAGACCAGCCGACGGACTACTCTTCCTCCTATCGAGATAAAAGTCAAGATACTTGCTATATCTGTAAGAAGAAAGGACATTGGGTTACAGAATGCTCAGATCGTAACAAAAACAGAAAAGAGTACAATAGAGACAAAAGTCAAGATACCTGTTATTATTGTAAAGAGAAAGGACATTGGTCTCCAAATTGCCCTAAGAAACAACAGGAGCAAGAGGAGGGGGAAAAGAGATCTGAACAGGAGGAGGAAGAGGTACCCTCCCCAAAAGGAAGAACCCTGTCATGTTCACAAAGACAAGAAAAAAGACGAAACAAAAGTGAGGAAGAAGAAGAAGAAGAAGAAGAAGAAGAAGAAGAAGAAGAAGAAGAAGAAGAAGAAGAAGAAGAAAAAGCTGTCACAGTAAAGAAAATGAAAAAATAGAAAGAGTGAAACAGAAGAAAACCTATGAACTTTTTAAAAGTGGTATTGTGTTATGTTATGTTGTGATATTGAATTGTAACGTTTGTACTAGAATAAACCTGAGAGAAAAACGTAAGTGTCTCTTGGTTTTGATTTTATAGAATAAGAACCTACACTCACACATTCATTCACTCACACGTACATCATGGGTTTTTAGAAAAAAATAATAAAAAAGGACTTTTGAGTTTTCATTGAATTAGGCAATTGAAATAGTATTTCTTTTCGAAATAATTGGAGTGGCCCTAAAAAGGACCGTTGGTGTTTTGTGTGTTTAAAACAAAACAAACTCAGAAACGGGACGAAATTCTCTTGAGATGACTTAAGCCTTTACCACGACCAAGGCCTACTTCAGGACTGGTGGTTCCTGTCAATGATTTGGTAGAAAGCACTAACGGTGGAATGGTAGACGTAGTCACAGAGAGATCGGGTTGTTTAGCTCGAGAAAGTCTTTTTCTCTTCGGTCGTGATAAAGAAGTCTGATACATTTGTTTCAGACTCATTAACTCAGCTAAAATATCTAAAAGTACCGTCGTGACTGTTTGATTTTCACTATTTTCTTTCTGTCCTTGGTCTTCTTTCTTCTCTACTACTGCTGTTAGTGTTTCTTCCTGGTGTTTCCTTCTTGCTTCTTCTTCCTGCTGTTGTATAAGAAAAGCTTGTTCTTCTACTTTCTGTTGTTGTAAAAATCGCTCCAATTCTTCTTTTTGCCTTTGTTTAAAATCATCGACGTGTACATAAGAAGATGCAGAAGGCAACGAAGGTTCCGGAATAAACTCTTGCGATGTTAAAAAATCCACAATATCCCAGTTAAAATCTACTTCTTCTGGATGTAGATTTGTCATGACTTTAGTAGTCACTGTTGATCCATGACTTGCTGTCTCTACTCCTGACTCACTCCAATTCATCGTCTTCTTACTGTCCGCCATTATTGACAACTCTCTCGAATCGATTGACTGCGCACAGGCGCTAGTGCCTCTATATAGAAAAGGTGACGTCACAGACTGCTCTCTTCCGATTGGATGGTTGTGACTGTCTTTTGTAACGCGAATTTGGATTGGTCGACACACTCAATCCGTTTCGATCCGTTCTTCCCCTATAAATAACCGCAGTACACGGCATTCGCTTCACCTGTTCTTATCACAAGATGTGGACTAACATTGAATCGTCAACCCTTGTGTCTAGTATGATGTTTAGGACTGACATACCCATGTATGTCAGATCAGCGTGGAGTGTCATTCATATGACGGAGACAGCCTTTTGGAAGAGAAGGGTATACGTAGAAAGACAAGGTTCCTTGAAGAGAGTTCTCTTCTATGGACCCCTAGTAAGGAGAAGTTTAAGGAAGAGAAGAAGATCTGTGAGATGCCCTCTATGTTAACAAGACAACGTTAACATTACACATAACGGTCCTTTTCAGGGCCACTCCTATATCTCGAAAAGATAGTAGCTTTCTATTGCCGCCATTTCTTCCCTTGTCCCTATACAGGCCCACCCTGTTCTATTTTTTATTGTCCCTATACAGACCCACCATGTTCAATTTCCCTTGTCCCTAGATTAGCCCAAGCTGTTTTTGTCCCTAGATTAGCCCAAGCTGTTTTGTCCCTAGATTAGCCCAAGCTGTTTTGTCCCTAGATTAGCCCAAGCTATTTTTGACTGGATTTCCCATTGTCCCTATAAATCTTGTCCCTAGATTAGCCCAAGCTGTTTTTGACTGGATTTCCCATTGTCCCGAGAGTGCCCCACGTTACTACTGTGGTGTCCATAATGTTGATCCAGACCCTATTGTATATATTACACTGTCGGTGATTTTTTTAATGTCAGAGAGCTCAATAACTATGAATCATGAATTCGGTCGCATATTATATTATACTGGCATAATAATATCTATATCTATATATCTATATCTATATCTTATACTCGCATTATAATATCTAATAACGGGATATTGCTCGACATTATATCGCCCTTGTTGATCCTGAGAAAACTTCATTCTTGTCTACATCTTCGAGACGCAAAGGATTAGCGAGTTCTTTCTTTACATCGTGAAGAATTGTATATTTAAATAAGTCGTCTTGAGATTTGAGACCCCGAGAAGATCTTCCGTAAATAGGTTCAATTAAAGTTTAAGATCTGTTTAAAATGACGATGGAAGGCTATATCGTCTACTTGTATACTCGTCACGACTTTATGCGGTGGTGTTGTTTATGATGAAACAGCGTCTTGTACAGCGAGTACTTCACGGCCACATATTGGCGGATCGATTATTGTCTGTGTTGGTTTATGTTGGAATGCAGAAATACTACATATTTCAGTGCTCAGATATTTTTACAATTATTTCGATGGCGCCACTCCATACCAATAAAATAAATAATTCCACGCAGAAAAGTGCGTATAAAACCCAACGAGTAACTGGATCTGTATCAGAACTTCCATCGAGATTAATGTTACCAGTTTTAGCATTGTTTAGTTGTTTTGGTAACACTGGTCAACAGTGAAATCATTACTGACTTGAAAAGGCCCTAATCTGTAGTATTTTGGTGTGCCGAACACGAATATAACCGTGAATTTTTTTTATTGGCTCTCGTTTTGAAGATATTCATATACCTCATTTTCTATGTTTCACTGTGTAAATTTCTCCATAGGACTGCAGCAACATCCGGAATAATGATGTAACATTGCATAATACCATCATGCTCACATCATCCACAGTTGATTGCATCATTTTCTGATGCAATGCAATACTAATGCCATGCGGCTGCTAAAGTAAGTTGACGTCAGCTGTGTACTATACATGTGTAGGCCTATTATACTAATGCCAGGCGGCTGCTGAAGCTGACGTAAGCAGTGTACTATATAAAGCCCAATCAGATAGGTTCAGCATTTAAAATATTTTAGACGTTGTGCGAGACAGTTCAAGCTACTGTTACATAAAACTTATTATTTTATCCATTTACGTACAATAAAGAACAGTAATGCCTCGAAAATGTGTTAATACGGCGGACAATTTTTGCTATATTTGTGGGGAAGTGACATTTGCCAACCAGAAGAAAAGTATCAATTCTCAAGTGAAGAAGGCATATCATCTTTACTTCGGATGCAAGGTTGGTGACCAAGACAAGCCTTGGGCTCCGCATATATGCTGTGCTTCATGTACAACACAGCTTTCACAGTGGTTGAATTGCAAAAGGTCATCAATGCCGTTTGCAGTCCCAATGGTGTGGAGAGAGCCAAGCAACCACCTAAATGACTGTTACTTCTGCTTGGTTCCTCCTCTTTCCGGCGGAATAACGAAGCGAAAGAAGTCGAGAATAGTCTACCCAAACATTCCGTCTGCATTGAGACCAGTTCCACATGGTGAGGGACTTCCTATTCCAGAACCTTCAGCAGAATATTCTCTTGATTCATCTGACGAAGACAAAGGTGAGTCGACCTGTTCTTCTCCTGGTCCATCAGCATGCAGTGATCCAGATTTTCACTGTGGTGCATCATCAACCCCACACAGAATAACACAGGAAGAACTAAATGACCTGATTCGTGATTTGGACTTATCAAAGAACAAGGCAGAATTTCTAGTATCAAGACCCCAACAATGGAATCTTCTAGAAGAAGATGTCACAATTACTGCATATCGAAAGCGCCACCAGCAATTGGAGCCTTTCTTCAGAAAGGAAAGTAATCTGATATTCTGTTCCGATATTGAGGGCCTCATGAATGCTTTAAAAATCACTCATGACCCACAAGAATGGAGATTATTTGTGGACTCTTCGAAACTGAGTCTCAAGGCTGTGCTTTTGCACAATGGAAACATTCTTTGATCTATTCCAGTAGCGTATGCTGTCCACATGAAAGAGACATACGATAACATAAGGCAGCTACTGAATTCCATTGAGTATAACAAGTACAGCTGGCACCTCTGTGGTGATTTGAAGGTAGTTGCCCTTTTAATGGGACTGCAGCAAGGATATACAAAATACATGTGTTTCTTATGCGAGTGGGATAGTCGAGCAAGGGAAATGCACTACATGAGGAAGGAATGGACTCACATTCAGAATGTAGCCATTGGAGAGAAGAATGTCCAACACCCAGCTCTGGTTGAGGCTCAGAAAATCTTGCTACCACCCCTTCACATCAAACTAGGTTTGATGAAGAACTTCGTGAAAGCCATTGACCGGACTTTGCCAGCATTCCGATACCTGCATGAAAAATTCCCTCGACTCAGCGAAGCAAAGATTAAAGAAGGAGTTTTTGTGGGTCCTCAGATTCGAGAGCTTTTCAAAGATGACAGGTTCAACAACTTGCTGGAAGGTGACGCGAAACAAGCATGGAATGCTTTTCGCCTAGTTTCTACAAACTTCCTCGGAAATGTTAGGGCAGAAAACTATAAGGAACTAGTAGAAGACATGTTGATGAAGTATAAGAAACTTGGCTGCAATATGTCTCTAAAGATTCACTTCCTTCATTCCCATTTGGATTTCTTTCCTAGCAACTGTGGTATTGTTAGTGATGAACACGGCGAACGTTTTCATCAAGATATCGCAACAATGGAACAAAGAGAGCAAGGAAAATGGTCTACTACAATGCTGGCTGACTACTGCTGGACACTCCTCAGAGATGCTCCCGAACAGCTGTACAAGAGACAGGCGAAGAAACCTAAGATGTAGTCAATGACTTGATTTTTTATACGTAGGCTATTACAGTTGACCTTTTACTATTGGAATGCATTTCGTTATGTAAACATTAATTTCTTGCAGATTACAAAAAAACTAGAGCCAATTTTGCAATTTGACTGTCATATTCGTGTTCATCACATAAAAATTGATAAGAATTGACTAATTTTATTTCAGTAACATGACTTTTGTAAAAATTTGTTGTCAATTATAATTGATCATAAATAAAAACCCTCTAAATTTGTTTATGTTTAATCACTTACCAACATCAAGTAAATCAAAACTGTACATGAGAACCTCGAAATTCTGCGTTTATCGAAGTGTCTCAGAAAGTTTTAAACCTTTTCCGTATAAGAATTCCTGCCAGTCCTGGTCATTTCCCGTTTTGGAAGTCTTTATTCCGTGAACTGATGATTTCTTTAATGCCATTCGACAGCACCAATGCATCTGCTTTTGTAACAGTTGGGACAGCAGCTGCTATCAATGCTGGTATAGCTGCAATAAGTGGAAATATACCACCCCTTTTGACTGCGTCTTTATTAGCAGTCGCATAAAGTTACGCCTAATGCATGTTTTTGATCGCTTGGAGTCATTGAAGTGCATGAGTTGACTTTCAGTCCGTGATATTGTTTTGGACCTCTTGCGATCTTATATTTTCTTAGTGTTGTTTGTTTTTCATTGCTGTTTTCGGTTGCACCTTTTTAATCTGACTTGGACTCAGTAACATTAAAGTGATGATATGACATTATAATAAATTGAGCGATATAAGAGCAATTGCTCTCTACTCTGAAATAGCTCATCTTGTCGCACGAACTCAATATATAACAACTACTGATTGTCTGAACAAATCTATATGTTCCAAGTAATAGATTGGATACAGCGTTGTAAAATCAAACATATATTTGCAAACCAGAATCAACATTTTGATCAAGCCGCATAAATGACATCACACGATGATATATGTACGTGCAACATGATTAATCGCAATATTTAATAACACTTCTTTAGACGGCTCTTGAAATCCATTTTATCCTTAAGTTAACGTCACAAACTCCACGTTTGTTAAAATACCATTGGATTGTATACTTGAGAGTTTAATCGTGGAATATCTTGGAAAGCAATACATATATGTCTTGATACAGAAACGCCTTGCTCTGATGATAATTGCCATGCGAATAAACAATTAAATACGCGTTGAGTACTGTCGATAATCATCGTCAACCGTGACAATGTTGATTTGCTACCTTGGTTCTTGAGAAACAGCATCCGTTGTTCTTCATTAATCGATTAAGTCGTTCCTGGTATCGATAATAAAGGTTTTGATTATATTACGTTACCAGCAGCGCCACCATGGCGCCTGATAGAATCATTATCATTGCCCTTCTTACTAGTGGCTCAGAAAATGACCTTTCTGACATTTGTGCAAAATCCAAAGATATGTGGCAATGGAAGCAAACAATGTTTTTTTTACCTTCACCCAGTGCAGTTAATTCACGTATTCTGAACCCTTAGTTGAAATTTGGATTGGCTCCATATAATGTCGGAAAACTGGCGGCGGGTCTGTCTATCATTCCAGCTATTGAATATCAGTCGCGCTAACCCGTGTTATTTGTACCGAAAAATGCGGTTTGTCATCAGGTTGGTCAAAATTATCCTTTTCAAACATCATTGGCGGACCAGCTGATCTTGTATATTCATCTGAATAACTTTTTAGACCCAATATCATTGTGACAACGTCAAGGTTATCTTGAATAAATTCAATTTCTTTTCCACCAATCACGAATATTGCACTTTTGAATAACACCATGAGGCCATTATTAACAAAACCAACTCTGATATCAGCTCCGTATGGTGTATTAGTGACAACATCTGTTACAAGTTCTCCTTCAACTTCCATAAATACCTCATTGGGCAAGATATATCCGCTTGAATCTTGAACTTGCAGCTCAGTTCGATTACGCTGATTTGGCTTCGTGCTTCATATAAATATTACTGATAAACACACACAGACACATTTTTGAGTACAGGTGCGTCCATGTCAAATGCTGGATCGGATGCACGTTTGAACATTTTATTACATTGGTATAATCTAAAACGAAGACTACTTCCTACTATCACAGTTATATTAATATTTTTTATGATTCACTAGCAAACTCTGCTAGTTTTTTTATTCGCATCTTGATGCATTAGTTTACTAATATACGCAGGCAGTACTTCGGTGCTGAGTAATTGTACTTGCTCAGGTTATACTGGCTGCGGTATGCGCATTAATCCTGCTAGTCTGTCCTTGATTGCCGAGAATGCTTTACTTGCAATATTGCCAGCAACACCAGAACCTGTTAATAGGTATCATTCACAGTTGCTTTACAATCGGTATTACTTTTGGGGCTATTCTTTTGAATAAACTCTGAACAACAACAGGTCCATCACCATAGAATGTTTTGTATGCGGGTAAACGCGAATTTTTCACCCTGACCATTATACGTACACGTTGAGCATTATGTATGATCATCTTACTTTCTTGTCAATAATCAAACCGTTTACCCGCAATCACTGTGGTAATCATCAGCGATTTCATGGATGAAGGACCGATAAACATTGATGTCCATGATACGGCCTGAAATTATTACTGGTCCATCTTCCACCGATTCGAATTTATAAGTCTGTCCACTTCAGCAATGACGTTATTGGGACAAAATGTATCAAGAAAACCGTTGGACAAACTACGTATTTTGTTCGTTACTGCTTTTTGTAGATACTCATCGAATTTCTTCTTTTGCTATTTAGTTTATATGTTCTTGCTTTACAGTTTGCGGTAATTTAATATAATTCCTCTTCTATTGCATAGATGTTGTCAGTAGCAAGACTATATCCTGTGGCACCGGAGCCAGGATCTGTATAATTTTTCTTACTTGTCGTTGAGCGTCATATCCTGTTTTGTTTTGCTTCTGAAAGATGATGCAATTTCATTTCAGCTTCTCTTTTTCACCTTTCATGCTTTGGCAATATAGTCATCTATTGTCTGTTTACAAACGTTAAACTGATTAATATCTTCCTCAGATCCGATCAGCGGTGTATCAGTAACGACGCGATATTCTGATTTTATATACACATTATTTTAATGATATCCACACGCGGAAATTTCAATTGAGTGGTTTGTGTTCTTGATAGCGGCAATACCTTCTGACGTAAATGTATCTATTATATTGGTTCTGGTTTTTTGTGGTTCAGGTTGTGGTTGAACTTCAGGTTGTGGTTGAGGAGGCTGCTTTGGTGGTGTTTGAGGAGATTCCTTGGGTGGCGGTTGAGCTGCTTGAAGACGGCCTGCAATATAAGTACGAAATGTCTCAAGAGTTTTTTGGGCTCAGTTGGTTGCTGTAACAATTTTCTTTCTTGGTTCGACAATTGGTTTAAAATATTGTTTTGTACCATCTGTATATTCCACCTGAGACTCATGACGCGCTTGTAAATTTTGTCGTTCAAAATCACGCATTAGAATATATTACTTAATTGCTTCTAGTCGCTCTCGAGCTAATTTAGCTTTAAAAGATTAAATAATTGCTATAATAATGATTTAATTGCACCACACTAAAGCAGCAGGGATAGTGACGACAAAAACTGAGTGGGTGGATGGGTAAAAAAAAACACGCATTTAAATGAAAACACAAATAAAGTAACAAAATAAACAGCAGCAGAGGGGGCGAATCAGACAACTTTTTTTTGGGTTATTTTTTATTATACCCTTAAAACGGTACGAATAGACCCTTCTCGCGAAAAAATAAGTCTCCGACCCTTATGATTGTTGTCTGAAAACATTCGCGTTTTCGTTGATGAATCATAAATGTCACAATGATGTTGTGACTCGCCCCCTCTGCTGCTAAGGTTTACGGTGATTTTAACCGAATATTTGATCAAGTCCTTACTACGACGAAAATCCCCTTAGGATGAAAGTCTTTACGACGAAAATCCTTTCAGGATTTCACAAATAGACTAATTTGTAAAACCTCCTCTTGTAAATCAATCAGATTATTAGACTGGTCAGTGAGTTTGAAATTAATTCTGGTTAATGAATTATTATGACACCGGGGACTCAATTATTAAAAACCCTGGGGGAGCAATTGGTGCAAATGAATACAAAATATATCCTTGCTGAACTTGATTTGATCGTTCTAAATTTATTTGATAGCTTCCTTCGATCACATCACATACTAAATTGAGCGCAATCACCGTTGAAATATTCACATTGAACGGAGCAATATGCCTGCCACCACCATCTGGGTCATTATTATGTTTGAGGATTTTTATTTCCGGTGATGCTGTTTTTTTCCACGTATCATGAATTATTTTGAAACCGACATCGATGGCATTACTGAGAGATTTTTGTAGTTCTAAGATATTATATCCTGGTAGTTTGAATGTGGGGATATCTTTGACGCGTATATTATACTTCGTTGCAAATGTTGTTCTCGTTTGGGGGTTATTGTGATCTAATATATCCTGAATAATTTTTAGGTTAAATGTTTCCATGTCATTGATGATTTTGTTACATGTTTCTACAACGCTGATAAATTCATCTCGAGTGAGAGTACCGGATTTAAGGGATATTAACAACAATGAAAAATCTTTATTCATTGCTGTGAAATTGTCAATGATTTTAGGTTCGTTAACAAAAAAATGATGATGCTCCTTTATTTCCTCCTCTTCTCCAATTGGTCGATATACTAAACTAAAAAACTCTATAGTAAATCTATGATCTTTATAACTCTTTATTGGATTATCAGGTTTTATTCTGTCGGTGATATAATCAGATTTTTGTGGTTTTGGTAAATCAACGGTTTTTCCCCCGGGTGGGATTTCAGGCCATCCCAGTACGGTTCTAATAGAACTTTGATAGATATCTACGACGTAACCCTCTGTGCTTATTTCAATGGCAGATGATAGTGTTGGCTCATGAACCGTTATAGCTATTTTTGATTCTTTTCCAGTAATCGATTTTATTCTACGCGCGAATTCGTTATTGATTTGTTCGATTTGGTATGATCCGGTTGGTATGGAAACAACGTTCCAGTCTGGGGTACCGTCGGGTTTATTCTTATTTGCAAATACCAGTGAATTATTGGGTTGTTGACCACCAAATGATTTTGACCTAATATTTGGCCAACTGTGGTATACTCGTAATTTTGCTAGCGCTATCTCCTTCACTGGGACCGGAGAGGGGAAATTCACACTGAATTCTGGATTCGTTGAGGTTATTGAGATCATGCTTGTTTGTACTGGGTTCGTGTTCTCCACTATTTGTTGAAGTAATTCCATCTGTGTTGTCATTGTTATTATACTCATGTTGTATTTCTAATTTTGACATCGCAGAATCATATATATCTACCATCGCTGAAAACTATCTCTCTGATATAATTGTATCATCGAGCGATGACGATATCAATGAGGATAATTGCGAGTATGCAGTAGACACAACATGAAATTGAATTATGTAGTCTTGTAGTTTCCGTTGGCTGCATGAGGATATTTTTTTTGTGATTATTGAAATAATTCCAGCGATTGTTGTTGCCGCAGAAATGCAAATTGGAACAGCTATCGGGGCCATCATTGTCACTGAAGACAGTATAATACCAGCTCCGGTGATTACACCACTCACAGCGTACACAGTAACATCAATTGCGGTAATTCTCCTGCGGTATTTTTTAATTTTCATTGCATACTCCTCAGACAAGGTTTTGAGTCTAGTTTGATACTCTCTGACCTGATCATAGCGATATTGCGATGATGAAATCATTTTTATTTTAAATACGCTAGCGTTTTCAATTACGATTTACTTAAATCCGCTACGAATTCCACATACCACGTTGTTGAGACCCTAACCAAATCTTTATCAGTAGATGTAATTGTAAACTTTTCAGTTGTATTCTTGTCGATGATCGTTGAAATCGTATTATTGACCCCGGATGAACTGGACGATGAAATATTAAATTGAGATAATGGTGTTACTAGTGTTAATCGATAAATACCCTTAACGGTTGCAGTGATATCTAATTTGTTGTTTGTAGGTGTCCACTAAAATGATCCATGTTGGATCGTGTATACTACGTTGCTGGTTTTCTCATGAGGAATTTTTGTTTTTTCAATGGCTGTTATCATCCTCGTTGCATCCCCTTTGATGCCTTCGATGAAAGTTTTCGTCTCATCGATGGATTTTTTAATATCAGGGAGTTTTATTTCAATTTTATCGAATGTAGTTCCAATAAATTTATCAATGATATTTCTACGAAATGCGGTAAACTGTTTTATGTGTTCTTCGGTTTTAGATTGAAGTGTTTCTAGTTCCAACACGGAATTTTTCAATTCATCGTTGAGAGTTTTAAATCGATCTGTAATCGTCGAAAAAAGTACACCCGGTTTGAGTTTACCCTGATCGGAAAATAACGCGATAGTATCCTCGATTGCGTTTTGTTGTTTAACCAAAATATCATCCAGAGAAATATTACTTGTTTTCAATTTACCCTGATCGGAAAATAACGCAACGGTGTTCTCGATTGCGTTTTGTTGTTTAATCAAAATATCATCCAGAGAAATATTACTGGTTTTCAATTTACCCTGATCGGAAAATAACGCAACGGTGTTCTCGATTGCGTTTTGTTGTTTAACTAAAATATCATCCAGAGAAATATTACTAGATTTCAATTTACCCTGTTTGTCTTGAAATACAACTATTTCGTTCGGGTCAACATTTACTAAATTCAACGTCTCAGCGATTTCATCTTTAATTTTTTTTTTATATCCTTGATAGAATCAGGAGTTGCAGTGTCATCGGGTTTGGGTTTCAGAGGTCTTCCCCAAATATCAATCATGATATTTCATATATCTCTCTCTAAAAAGCGATTGCTGGTGTAGTCATTTACGACAATGTGTGGTGATTTTCTAGATGCTGAAATAGCGTCAAGGACATTTAATACTTCACTGCCGCATATTGGTGGGTCATTGATTTGTTGTGTTGGTAGCGTAGAATACCGAGTCTTCATTGGAAATTGTTTTATGTAACGCATAAACTCTTTTGGTGGGGCTAATCCATATGAATCAAAATAGACAATCCCACGTGGATCAATAGCGTATGCAACCCAGTGAGTTCCAGGTCCGGTGCTGTTATCGAGATTAATAATACCTGTTTCAGTTTTGTTTGGTTGATGTGGTAATTGATCTTTCATAAAAACACCTCTGAAATTTTTAATCACTAGTTTTTTAGGAGCATCCATTAAATCAAAATTGGACATTGGAACCATAGACTCCTCAATTAATAAACCGTTCCTGGTAGTCTCAGGCCTGATCCGTGAACGGATCTCCCGCTGTACCATGAATACGGGGTTCCTGGTAGTCTTAGACCCTTTCCGCTGTACCATGAATACGGGGTTCCTGGTAGTCTTAGACCCAATCCGTGAACGGATCGTCCCTTTTTTTATACCCTCGACCTTTCTTCGGTTCATATGATTCAGCAATGCTCTGTACCGCTTTTGTTCCCAAGCCTCCAACTACCCCCAATGCGGCCGCTTTTGCTACTGCTGGGGCTGCTGCCGCAACCAATGCTGGTATTGCAGCAAACAACGGAAATATACCACCTGTTTTTATCATATTTTTGATAGCAGCCGAAGAGAGTGTGATCTGAACTCCTTTTTTATCCTTGAAAGCATCATTGAAATGTTTCACTTGACGAGTTGTCAGTGGCAATTTATTTGCCCCGCCATTCATTTGATTAGGTTTCAACGTGATTGTGGTTCCACATTGTTTAGCGGATTTTGATTGCAATTTTTTTAACTGACCAGGTGTCAATGACACATTGATATTACTATATGACATTATACAAATACAGATTGATTCTAATGGAAAAATCCTTCGGATTTTCAATCAAAGATTTTCCACTGGTGCATCAATAAATCTCATTCGTCCACCAACACCTTCAAGTAGCATTGATTTATCACTGAGAATGACAGCAACCGCTCTATAATTAGCAACAGCACCAGGACGGGTTACACGGGCTCTGATGTGTATATCAACGACAGATTGTCTTGTTAAATCAAGATGTTCCAGTGAAAAGTAATAAATCGGATAGAGGCTTTTGAAATCCCATTGTGATATTTGCAAACCGGTATCCACATTTTGATCACGTGCCATAAATGACAACAGGTTATGATAGACACGTGCAATATGATTTTGACCGTAATCAAGTTGCACATCTTCAGATGGTTCCTGCTGTCCGTTTATTCTCAGCGAGACTTCATTAACACCTAACTGATCAAATATCATATGACTTCGTTCTTGATTACCAACTCGTATATTATTCTGCAATGCAATAAATATATGACGTGGAGCTGAAACCCCTTGTTTTGATGCCAGGTGCCATGTGAATGTACCATCAACATTGTCTTGTTTAGTATCCGTAGTCACTGATAACCAACTCAATAACGACTTTCCTCCTTGGTCCATAAATGATAACAATTTTTCTTCTGCTGTGATTGATGGAGTTAACACTGGCATCCACAATGATAGTTTTGTTAAAACGACTTTACCATCAGGAACACCAGCATCACGCCATATTGCATCATTATCAGTACCCTTTCGTACAAGCGCTACTGTGTGTTTAGCTCCATAAATAACTTTTCGGACGTTTCTACAGAATCCGAATATATGATGCAGTGGAATTGCACATGAAAATTGTCGACGCTGTCCTTGTAATGTTGCTACGCGTGTTGCAAATCCTAGATTGTAAGTAGTAATAGTATTTATGACATCAAAATCACCAGCTGGTCTTGTATATCCGGCTGGTGCTGGATTAACTGAAGAAGCATGTGTTGCCTTGACTCTAGAATACTGGTTGTGTTCAGGGTTATCAGTAATATCCTTTGCAAACATCATAGATGGACCCGCTGATCTTGTATAATCATCAGAATATCTTGCTAACCCTATGATTGTTGTAGCCACATCAACTTCACGGTCAATGGATTCAATTTCTTTTCCATCAATGAGATATCTAGCGCTTTCAAATAACGCCATGATACCGTTATTGACAAAACCAACTCGGGTAGTTTGGCTAATGTCATATGGAGGATCATTATGTGCAGCATCATTTGTTACAAGTTCTCCTTCTACTTCAATAAACGCTTCACAAGGCAAAAAGTATTTACTGGTATCATGAACTTGAAGTTCAATTCGTGATCGGAGATCGGGTTGTATTGCGTGATAAGAATAAAATTGAAAATCGCGTACAGAATCATCTTTACGCACTGGGGCATCCATATCAAATGCTGGATCAGATGACCTTTTGAACATTTTATTCTATTTATCAGAGTCTAAATCGGATTTTCCATTTCATCGTGAAAACCGCTAGCGTTTTCGTCGTGGTTTTTTAAAGCCACTTCCTGCTACCATGTTTGCTGTCATGTTATTTTGGTCCTCTTGATTTACCATCGACGCTAATTTTTCATCTACTGCGTTATTTATAATTTTACTAACACTTGCAGGCATTTCTTCTGTAGACGGTAACGGTTTCTTTTTTCGCCTCACTAATGATGTTATTTTATCCTTCGCAGTTGAAAACGCTTTCCCGGCAAGATCTCCAACAGTACTAATACCCTTATCACGAATAACATCAATGGCTTTCATTCCTAGTTGTTTAGCTAACGGCATCACTTTTGGGGCCGTTCTTGTAAATAACCCTGCAATGGTATTACCTAAACCATCTCCGTAGTATGCTCTATAAACTGGAAACCGTGAATTAACTACATAGACGGGGGCTGGTTTATCATGACTGTAGTGTATAATCATCTTGTTATAAAACTAGTAGTTTTTTAATTAGTGATCAATCGCTGTAATAACCATGGGCATCTTTGTGATTTTCAACTAACTCAGCAATGAGTTCTCGATATACATTAATGTCCATGATACCACCGGCAAATAATCGTCTACAGATATCAGCTGCCTCATTAATTATTTCCGGTGAGTTGTTTCCGGCTCGTTTCCCTCCGATGAGGACTTCTAACCGTGATATATCACTGAGAATGTTACCAGGACAAGTAACGCTAGTGTTTTCAACTATTCCGCTACCTAAATACTTATTTTCAGTTGACTCCTCTTCATCCTCTTTAACTACTATATTCATTTGATTTATTCTACTCAATACTTTGTCTTTAAAACTCTCAAAATCATTGCGGTTACCTTCTGTGATTCTAAATCTACCACGGTTTGCCGAGTATATTTTTTTAATCCAATTCTCGTCGTTTTTTATATACTCTTTATACTCTTTGTTTACAGCTATTTCTCTTTGATCGAGTGGAAAATTCCACACGGTAAAGTTAATTAATTTATTGTCATCTTTAAAACTTTTAATTATGTTGTATGCAAAGTTTTTAAATATACTTTGCGGTGAATACATTTTTGATATAGTAACGTCTTCTTCCTCTTCTTGTTTTCTTGCAATAGCACCTAGTTCTTCTAGTACTTGCTCCTTTTTTTGTTGTTGCCGTGAAGTAGCTACTATATCCACTGGAAGTGTTTTTAATGATTTTTTTGTTTGTTTAGTTCTTTTTGCTATTTTTTCTAACACAGGGAGAAAAGTCTCTTCTTGTTTTTTTCCTTGCTCAGAGATTGTTGACACTATCTGTTTCGTTGTTGTAGTTATTGGTTTAAACAACTCTTCAGATCCTGCAGCAAAATCAGTCTGAAGACTCTGTCGTTCTTGCAGTTTATTCCTGACAGAGTCGCGAATTGGTATAAATTTCTTAATTGCATCTAGTCGCTCACGAGCCAATCGGGTCGTTAATGCTTCATTGACCATTATTTGAAATCAGAAACCATTTTTCAATTGCAAAACAATTTTTCCCATCGATGATTCCTTCCCTAACGGTCCAATATTTTATTGCTGTGAAATATTTTTATTTTTTATTCATTGATTTTGCCTGTTTTTGACAGTTTTGGTGCCATTTTGGTGGTTTCAGTTGAAAATCTCAAAGAGATTTTACAGTCAAGTAGTCGATTTTACATGGGATTTTCCATAAGGAAAAGCTGTTAAAACTCATTTTTGATGATTTTTTAGCCATTTTTCATCAATTTTTGCCTGTTTTCGTCATTTTCATCGATTTTCATCAAAAAACCTCGTAGGGTCAAGTAGTCGATTTTGCATTGGATTTTCCATAGAGAAAAGCTGTTAGGATTCTATTTTATTTTCGCAGTGTGAAATATTTTCACTGATTCAATCAAAAAATGACAAAAAATGAAAATCTCAAGGAGATTTTACTGTCTGACAAAATCTTTTGAGGGTCGGTCAATCAAAATAGTTCATTTTCTTGAATTAACGCTCGTAAGTTTCTAATTTTAGAATTAACTTCCTTTTCAATTCATATTCGTTACCCAATTCTTTTCGTATTCCTTCCACGACAGTATATAACGGAACAAACACACCTACTTCACTGGAAAATGCAAGAGAGTCTCGAATAGAATTTTGAATTTTTTTGATGAGTGCATATTTCTTTGGTAACATATACTTGTTAGTGCTAACTCCGTATTCTATATCCTGAAAATCCGACTTGATTTGATCAGGATTTAACCCATCTGACAATTTAATATCCTGATTTTTCAATTTTGCAATTTCAACTATGATGCTATTCATATTTTCAGAATTCATATATCATAATACATATTTCTAATTCATTTTTCAAAAATAAATGAGCCGTTAATATTTTTAAAATTAATTCTGTATATATAAATATATTTTTTAAAATTAATTCTGTATATATAACTATATTTTTTAAAATTAATTCTGTATATATAAATATATTTTTTAAAATTAATTCTGTATATATAAATATATTTTTAAAAATTAATTCTGTATATATAAATATAAATGCAGACAAAAATAAATAACAACCATGATGAGCGGTTATCAGTCATTTGACCCCCTTGATATAGGCCGCTGTGGTTCTATTTGCATTCATTGAGTCCCTTATTAGGCCTTTGTGTCTTTCATAGGGTTCCTTTGTTAGAGCATTTTTCTGTTTCTGTTTTATATCAGAATGTTTTTTTTTTTGTTTTTGCTCTTTGAGATATGACCCTATGACCGTTTCTTTTAGCCGATAATTCATTCTGGGGTTACCCAATGTGCATCCACGAACCTTTTTTTGGCCGGTAATTCATTTTGAACACCATACGGGGCTACCCAAATGTGATGGAGAGCTAATTACATCCATGGATGTTATTTATTTTAGGGCATTGTATGTGTTTACATTCAACATGCAACCCATGAAATCAAATTCATGGTTGCGTAAGTTGTCAAAACCGACAACCCACGCTACCGTAAATTTGATAGCATGGGTTTGCATGTTATGTGAATGCACACAGAGGGGTTGCCCTTCCTCCCCTCAATTAAATAGAAAAAAAAAACATCCACCGTTTCACCATCAGACAATTTGTCTGCTATGGGGCGCGAACATGTGAAGAATAATTGTCTGGGTTTACAAGCCAAACACGATACCGTTAGACCACTGTTCACGTCCATTAAGAATAACGTTTTTTAACATATATATCTTGTAAATATTCATATAGTATATAAGATGACTTAATACAGCAATCCGCAAGGTGTGCTATTTTATTTTCTTAAATTATTTATTAATGCTGTTTCACAGTATTTAAATGAGACAGAATATTTGCATAAAGCACTAGAAAAAAGAATATAATTGTTTGAAAACATTTTATATTTGATTTCTTTTCTAATTTATTATAGCCCCAGCCGCTGAATCACAATAACCCGACACAATTTAAGGGGAAATAACCCATAAATCAAGTTGACACCATCTAAGGGAGAGAGTATATAAGGCGACTTAATACAGCAATCCACAGGGTGTGTTATTTTATTTTCTTGAATTACTTGTTAATGGTGTTTCACAGTATTTAAATGAGACAGAATATTTGACTTAAACACTAAAACAAAGAATATAATTGTTTGAAAACATTTTATATTTGATTTCTTTTCTTACAAAACAATGCCCGCCGCTGAATCACAATCTAAGGGAGATAACTCCCTTGGTTCATTTGTATACTAACTATTGTTTGTCTAATTCATTAATAACATCACTGGAGAATCTTTCAATGTAGTCTTGAGGGGATCTTATGATTTTGTCGCTGACTTTGTCAGTGTCAGGTTCATAATTTCTGATTGATTGTCCATTTTTTATTCGTTTGTCATAATAGCGTTTTAGTTCCCTGTATCGTTTGCCGCCACACCTAAGACATAATTGCGACCTTCCCCTAACCCCAACCCCACATCGAATACAGGGTAACGGACCAAGGCTTCCACGACGAAAGCTTTGCATATGATACCAACAGAATTCATTTCTGCATGATTTGTTACACGGTGTCACTGATCCAATCATAAGCCATTTGCAATGATTCATTATACTTAAATCTTTCATTTAAATACTTGTTTTAATTATAGTATGGAGGAGTTCGAGAGATTATCGAAAATTAAGCCCTGGAAAAGTGTTCAATTCAATCTTGATAGAGTTTCTGATACACCAAAGAATAAAATTCTTGATAGAACCTTGATTAGTAAAATCAGAGACTGTTTTAATGAATTCAAGCGTGATGGGGCAGCTCATTGTTGGTCAACATTTCGAATTGATGGTGTTGTTGACGCTACCATGAATGATGAAAAAGCAGCAGTGATAATCTCAAATGTTGGGGAAGAAAGAAATTTTTTTCGAATAAAATTCCTTATCCGTGATAATGGAAAATGGATCATTAGGGACAAATACGAGCCTATTCTTAAGGACAAAAAAACTGTCACTGTGACTCAGGATTCAAAACCAGGAATTTTGACTGGACTTGATAAACCCTACTACGAAAAATCTTATCCTGTCACAGTAGTTGTTTACGGGATATATCCACTCAATGACAAACCTGATATTGCAAAACTAGCACCCATGAAATATTCGACAGGGCTCAATTGTGTAGCAACACGAATAATAGAACACTTCACAAATGCGTCCCGGTGAAATAAACTAACTGATCTAAGACGAAAAAAAATAACCGAGTGGGAGTTCACGGTAAAAGAGCATGGGGCAACAATTCAGGATATAACTAAATTAGAAAAATCATTAAGATTTCCAATATCGGTAAGGAAAATCACCGGAGGAGTATTATACGAATCGAAATATAAATCACAGGGAGCTCCCATTGAAATTATTGATCATAACGCACACGCGTGGTCATCTGCAGTAACAATATTCCCACGGGATAGAACCGTAAAATATCTATCCCAAACCGAAGAGTTTTTTTCAGAGCAGAAATTTTTTGATGCTATTTACCATTTGAGTAAAAACGATCCTGTGTCAGTGTGGCTATTTCATAGTACTTCAGACGAAGAATGTAGATTTGATCAGTTTGTAAGGCCCAACGGAGAATTATACCGTACTGAAGAGCTGCATAATCAAATGAAACAACTAGCTAGTGAGTTTTCTCTGGAGGAAGACAACGATCAATTATTAGCAAACTGTTTTACAGTACCATCCATTGCAGCACATTTTGCTAGAAAGAAAAACGCGTGGAAACCAACCCGAAGTGAGTTCTTATCAGATGTCAAATTGTCCTGTCTTAAATACAGCCATGGAGGATTATGGAACACAAAATACACCGCTGATACCGTTATTTCAGTTGATATGATTGCGTGTTATCCAGGAAGTTTTCTTGGGTATGGAGAGTGTGAGAAATATTTCAAACGATTTGGACACCCTACACACGAAATGACCCGTGTTGCTATTAATGGACCACTGCCACATTTCGATTTAACCGGATTCGCTTGTGTAGTATCATTTGAAATGGCTGAAGGACTTCATCCGTGTAGTTATCTTTGGATTGGTAAACACATGTCTGAAAAACACTGGATGCCAATAGTGTTATTACGGTATATGCTTGATTGTAAGATGTTAAAATCATTAATTGTCAGTGAAGCAATTATATCCTATCGAGCACAGAAATCAGTCTGGTTACCACAACCTGATCTAGAAAAAATAATTAGCGAAGAGCGAAAACTGTTTCCAAATTTCAGTGAACAACAAATCATGGATTGGTCCCAACAGTTATTTGAAATCAGAAACAATGAAGCAAAAGACCTTGGACGAAGAATAATCGGTAAATTTACCCAAGGTGGCAAAGATGATAATACGAGATATTCTTCACGATTGATTATAGACAATGCTGAATACGATTTTGTAATCACGGATTTAACGAATAGGGGCCTATATGTCAATCGTAAGGACGCATTTATGTCCGATGGAACCAAATTGGGAACAATTGTTACTTACACTGATGGATACAATCCGCAGTACACACATTTGAGAGCTTCTATGCTTGGTTATGCTTCTGTTAATTTATTTTCAATGATCAATAGATTTCCTACCACCGCAGTTAGAGTTGCTACTGACTCATTTTACATAAATAGCAAAATGGCTGATTTTAAGGCTACTGGCAACGAGAATTGGGGGTCATGGAGAATTAAGAAGGAAATGCTTCATGATTATATTCCATCAGCAGATGTTACCATTGAAAATAATTACTTAGAAAGCAATCAGTATTCAGAATTTTCTAGTGCACCACCGATTTCTGATCCAATCTGTAGATATAAAACAGTTTATTTAAACGGCTGTGGTGGGTCAGGAAAAACAACCCGGGCAATTGAGTTATTCCGTGTTTCCAATCCAAACATGATTGTACTAACACCGACTCACAGACTTGCAAGAGAAATGATACAGAGAGGGGTAAATGCCTGCACTTATCATAGTTTCTTTAGATGGAAGGGAGATAAATGGACTCCTGAGCGCATGGGAGAGAAATTTATTCCTGAAATTATCATTTGGGATGAAATAGACACAGTGTCCGAAGATGTCTTAAAAATATTTCTTGAGTGGTTGTTATTGAAGAATACAAAATTCGTCATGTGCGGTGATCACGGGCAACCACCACCATTTGTCGGTGCATCTCCCCATGAATGGCTAAAGGGTTTTGTAGACTATTATGAAGAAATTGATACCGATCATAGATCACTTGATAATGAATTAAAAGAATTGAAGAAACTAATTAGATTACAACCGGATAGAATCCAGTGTGAAATAACCCGTGAAATAATTTCGGAAACTCCCATGAATGATTTCTGGGAAATGTGGAGACCAAACGATTTGATCATTGCAAGTAGAAAAATAGTCAGAGACACACTTCAGATGAAATTATTTGAATTGCATAAACAAAAATTTGCAACACTTCCAGTGCCCGTCTGTTATAGGCCATCGGATACACGAAAACAGAACATCGAAGTTGATATTCCAAGCCTGACAGAGTGAGGGCGTGAAAAGAAGATTCTCGTATTAAATGATATTGAGCTGGTTGATATCAATGTCGTTGTAGATGCATTGCGTGCTAATAAATCCCCATGGACGCTAGGTTATGCAGCAACAATACACTCTTCACAGGGATTGACTATATCGGATACAATTGTTTGGATGGTAGATAATCGCATAGAATGGTCGAATTTAGTCTATCTCGCAGTGTCTAGAGTACGAAAAATAAATCAACTTCGAAGAATTGTCGTTGGCGAAGCCAGTGGCGATGATGAAATCATTGGTGGCGATGATGAAATCATTGGCGATGATAATGATATTATTGATAAAAAACTCTCCGGTTACAAACAACAAGACAAAAAAAAAAAAGAGAATTTGATATTGATGCTGAATTAATAATCACTTTGAAGCAACAACAAAATAATCACTGCGCAAGTTGCAATTGTATAATGCGTTGGCAGTATTCGGATAAGGATCCTCGCCAATTCACCGTTGACAGAAAAAATAACAATCTCGGTCATGTCAGAAATAATGTGATGTTGACTTGTCTTGAGTGCAATAGACGCAAGGGTGCTAGTTAAGCCCATGCGGTGGTAATTGAGTATCCTCAGGTATCACTTGTAATTGTTGTCTAGTAAAACCCCGTTGAGGGGCAGTTGAATCCAGTTTATAGATTGGAAGTCTACCCGTAGATCGTGTTATACTAGATATCTTATGTGCAGTAATACTCCAAATAGGATCAGTAGCCCTTTTTCTGCCCCCTTCAAGCTCTCCTGGTTCATATAAATACCTCACAATGACATTACTACCAAGAATTGGTTGGGAAACGCTAAAATCTTTTTGTGGTTTTTCAGGTATCGATTTCTTTTTAATCGCGTTGATAGGTTTCATGTTGATGGTTCTAGTAATCTCGTTATTCAGTACGGTAATCACAGCTGGTAACCTTTAAACCCATTCACGGGATCTTTTTTCTTGGATGAATTCTTTTGCGTATTGATATCCAAATAACCGCTCAGCAAGGGTTTTATTAAACCGTTCTACAATTGCCTGATCACGATGTAGCGCAGTATGTCCTCGTCTGATAGTGACTTTATGATTTTTCATTATTGATAACACTGCACCCTGAAATTCCTTGCCAGGATCAATTTGTAATAGATTTGGCCAGTGCAGAGGACTCCTTCGATAAATCCTTTCAAATGCAGAAGCCACTTCAGTGGCTGATTTTGTTTTTAACGGTTCTGCTTCTTTGTATCGACTTGCAATATCAACTACGGTTAATGCGTATTTGTAACCACGATCATGTGGCAGAAATAATATATCAGCCTGATGAACTTCATTGGGTCCGGTCACATCAAAATGCGAGAAATTGATTTGTTTAGGCGGTGGTAGATAAATTTGCCATAGTGCCTGTTTGGATAACCAATGAGCCGCAGTGGTTTTTTTCACTTTTGCAGCGCTAGCGAGTTTATGGATTGCTGATTTACCCCTCCAGTATCCTCTTGGGGAATAATAAATAGATTCCATGTTGTTATTAATTACCAGCACCTAACATCAATTTACTTTTCATAGCCGATTTTATCAAAAAGGAAGCCAATTTTTCTTTGAAAGATTTATCAGAAATAGCATTTAACGCATGAATTAATTTCACATCTGCTAGATGCCTGTGCTGCAGATTACTGCTTTTATAAGATACATCATGAAGGTGACAGGCCTTATCAATAGCGTTTATTGGTTCCTCACCGGGTCGGGGCTGATTTTGATCATTGAGTCTGATATCAAGTCTTGTTCCCGGTCCACAGTAGCTATATCCTGGAAGGTGTTTTTCTCCAGGGTATTTTGCCCATGGGGTTCCAGGGAGTTTAGTTAGCTTGGCTGCGATATCACCTCCTCGTTTTTTTTTAAAGGTTCCTTGAGTTCCTTGGGTTTAGAAACAAATCTAAATTTCTTTGTACTACATTGTACGCATTTACCAGAAAGCGCTGATCGGTTATTTTTAGTTGTAATCGTCGTCAAGTCATCTGTGCCAGTACGTTGTTTACACTTCACACAATATAGATCCATAATTTATATATAACGGCATGAATATAATTGATTATTCAGCTACCCGACGACGGGAACCTATTAAACATCATGAAATGTTGCCGAATTCAATTAGAATGATTATAATCGGACCATCTGGAAGCGGAAAGACACAACTGCTACTTAATTTGATAACGAGATGGATGAAATGGAACAAATTGTATTTAATAGCCCCGAGTGTAGACGATCAGCGATGCTATGAAGTGCTAAAGGATTTTAACGAGAAAGCAAAAGAATTTCAAATCGATGAAGATTTTATTGAGTTTATTACTGATATAGAGGAAGCCCCGAGCATTGATGCTATTGATGGAAGTATTAACAATTTAGTGGTATACGATGATATCATGTTAGATAATCAAAAAAATCCTGCTAGAATATTTTTCCGAGGCAGGCATAAAAACACTGATGTGATATATGTCACTCAACGATACACTCAGATACCAAAAGTGATCAGAGATAACTGCAATGTGTTGTGTGTATTTAACGGCGTTGATACTCATACGCTACGAAATATTCATCAGACCTGGTGCAGCGGTGATATGAATCATAATCAATTTAGAAATTTCTTTAGTCACGCTCAGTCAAAACCACACGGATTTGTGACAATAAATTTAGCAGACCCTAGGACACGATATCGTATCGGACTTGATCAAATATTCGGTTAAAATCACCGTAAACCTTAGCAGCAGAGGGGGCGAGTCACAACATCATTGTGACATTTATGATTCATCAACGAAAACGCGAATGTTTTCAGACAACAATCATAAGGGTCGGAGACTTATTTTTTCGCGAGAAGGGTCTATTCGTACCGTTTTAAGGGTATAATAAAAAATAACCAAAAAAAAAGTTGTCTGATTCGCCCCCTCTGCTGCTTAAACTAACCTAATTAGAGAAATCTAGGTCGGTTCGAGGCTTCAGATTGGCGTTATTGGCTTTGCATTTTCATTTTTTGTAGGAAGTATTATTTTGGCGAATTGATATTTGTAAAAGGCTGTAAGATTCACCCTCCCTTCTGCTATTAGTCTAGTCGAAATTTATGGCCATTTAAATATGGCCGAGTACAGCACATACGGTACGCATAATATATTACGTATGCAGGTGGGCCCTTAACCACCACTTTTAAGCATTATTGACATGGACCCTTCTTTGAAATTTTAGCACGGTACGCATAATATATTACGTATGCAGGTGGGCCCTTAACCACCACTTTTAAGCATTATTGACATGGACCCTTCTTTGAAATTTTAGCTATGGAATAATATCTACCTACGAAGGATGTCTTGACGAATTTTGTCAAGAGGAATCAGCGAAATAAGTGGCGTAGTATCGGTACCATCTTTGCGAAACACAACTTGTGCATATTATCTCAATACGTTGTTATAATTGTATTCCTACAGAGAAGATTGTTTTTGTTGCGTTTCTTGAACAGTGTATAGTTAGGGCCCATTCTAACAGTATAAAACTTTTAAGGAGAATTCTTCGATCCGATTGCGAGAAATCCGGAGGTCAATCCATGGTAGTTATTATGATCACCACTAAGAGATTTGCTATTCTGTCCTTATCGGGATCCGACGATCATCGCCTAAATAACATCGTGAGCGATCGATCTTTCTTTTGAAAGATTGCACATCTCGATATGTTTGATTCCTACAAGATGTATTGACATCATTCATCGATAACAATTTAATTGATAGGAAGATCCTTGTGGGTATCCGCAGTATTGAAGAGTTAAATCCTTTTAGCAGACTTTAGTAAAACTTTGCGTTGTGTGAACTCTTATACAGAAAGATAACCGGGTGGGATTTCGAATTTACAACAGAATGCTTTTGATAGTGATACAAATGCAATTTTTAATAACGGATGCCTTAAATGAGCTATTAATTATGATTAATATGTGCGTGTAAATTATCCAGATATCCAAAGCTACAAATCAGCTAGAAAACCGGGACTTTTAAGCTTATGAAAGGTGGGAGGTTGAACATTAACGATTAATACGGTCAGTATCTATTAGAACTTCCGATTGCTCTAAACAGAGTTTCTCGGTACATTTTTTTTTTTTTTTTTACGGTGGACCAAGTACCTGGATAATAATAATACAAACAGAATCCATGTAAAAGAATATCGTAGGATTGTATTGCATCTATACAGAATTATGAGTTCATCTCTTTTATGGCTTTGTTAAACTTACCATATATTGAACTGCCGATTTCGTAAATCGGCTATAAAACATTTCTTGCAACTTTTGGTACTTTTAGAACAGATTGGTAACTTGAAAAACGTTCAATGGGTGGATTCACGCATGACACAAGATCGCTACAACCTGTCTAAGCACAAATTATCAAATAACAAGTAGAAATCATATTGAGGTGAATTGTAGGGTTACGACTTATTGAGTGGATCGCAAATCCACCCTAAAAAATTCTCAAAGAAGGGTATATAATTACCGCTTAATATATATATATATATTATATATATATATATATATATATATATATATATATATATATATATATATATATATATATATATATATATATATATATATATATATATATATATATATATATAATTGGTAATAAAGCAAACGTTTTACATATTACTCGGAGCTCATCGGTTCTACAATTGGTTAGAAAGCATTTTTTATATATAAAAATCCCCAGTCATTTGGAATCCAGCTCCGTTGCATTTGACTAGAAAGTAAACAATTAATCTATCATTCGGAACCAATCGCTTCTGCAATTGGCTGTACATCAAAATACGCGCGTATGTCGTATTTGAAATGTATTCGATTTAACTGTCATTAAATAGTTTGTATTTAATTCGTTGGAAAACTCTACCAAAGCAGCTCACTCTGGTCCGGCTAAACGTGTCAGCTATAGTGCATTAAAAAAAAAGCAAACAAAACCAAATAGAATTTAACTTTTAATACCATGTTTGGGAGTAAATAATTGAGATCGGTAAAATCTTGCATAAAAACGATACTTTCACCAAAGGAAGGAAGAATAGTCCCATATTGTCATCGCAATACCCTCTTCCTCATATTCATGCAATTAAATTGATCATCAAACTAGTTTTATAGACTGCATATACCTGCGCTTGGAAAAAGTAGTTTATTTAGAACACATTTATTACATAACATTATAAGCAAGGTTAAACTGACACCAACCTGAATTTCATATTGTATAACCGGCTGACCCAAATAAAGTTCTTTAGCTTAAAATCTAATAGAATTATACTTGTGTCAATGAAAGGTTAAATTAAAATCCCATCAGTAGACTCGGTGAATGATTTTATCACAATTGCTCGACAAAGGAACATGGGTCAAGTACCTCAACGAACTTATCGTTTATCTGACACTGTCAAATCATATACCCTTCGTCACTGTTCTCGAAAGATGTTGCTATAAATAAATGATAGGCATAGTAATGAAAAAAAAAAAAACCACACCCCAAACAACAATAGAAGCAAAGTTATGCGAGAATCAATCTTTTAGGAGTATATTTTGTATATACTATCGCTCAGGGTCTGGGGCCATGTCTGACAAGAGCCGATGATAATGTTCATATAATTGTGCATGGAGTGATGTAGTGTCCTTTTATGGTCAAGGGTAAAATGGTTCTAATATGAAGTCTTTGGTCTACGTCACTGTTCTCAGTGGCATATGCTAGGGAAACTGTTCTTCAACGAAATGAAAGCCTATTTGCAAAGTTCGCCGCAACTGTAAATTAACCTGCTGAAGGAATCTGTGTCCAATCATTATTCACGTTACTGGAAGGATTGTCACATATCGTGATGAGAGAGAGAGAGAGAGAGAGAGAGAGAGAGAGAGAGAGAGAGAGAGAGAGAGAGAGAGAGAGAGAGAGAGACCCATTCGTAGGAATCCGAATGAGTCATTTAAAATTAAGATAAAGCAAACATCCAAACAACATTTTTTCTTCAGCTGAGACCTTTACAAAGTACAAAAGAAAACATGTATTAGAACTTGAATGCGTCATTTAGCCATATTAAAGAGGATACGAACATTGTAAAAGCTAGTTTTGTTGTGGAAAAATGTAATGTCAACAGCGATACATCACCTATAAAACAAATATTTTCGACAGTGAAACAACACTTAACGCATAAACAATACTATTATCACTATTGTAAAATAGTCTAGACATTTAGACGATATAAATTGTTTTTAAATGGAATTGTCTACTGAATTGCGTCACATGGATAGTGGTGATGTCATTATGGCGTCAAGAGTTTCCCAATGAATCCTAGATTTCATTGACACAATATTAATGTTCAGCTAATCAGAATGCGTGCTTCATTTGCAGTTATGTATTAGACATTTTATCTGTCATTATTTTCAAAGTTATGTAAGTAGCAGTGTTTTACGGCACATAAGGACAAAAGTAGATATCTAGTGCCAACTAAATGTAATGTTCCAAAATAGTCAAAATGAGTAACGTACACAATTTAGCAAGAAAGACTCATCCAAATAAATGAAAAAATTAGGTACAAGAGGAAACAAATAGATAAAAGATGTAGATATTAAATGTAAGTATATAAGTAGTAATGTTTTAATGCACACCAGCACAAAAGCGGCTGTGTAGTGTCAACAAAAGGTAGAGTTCGAAAATTGCAAACATGAATTACAGAAATAAACCATTATAAAATTAGCATCTAGAATAATAGTAACATTTGAAGGTAACGGGACTATCGGATCCACTTGATTGTCAAACCGATCATCTGTCAGATTTAACACGCAAAAAAATTTAAACGATTCTCAAGGTGTATGATAGCCGTTATAGTTACATCGAAAAACAAAAAGCGTCGTCAATCAACAGTTCAATAAAACAGTCAATATCAGATTCATTGATTGATTGGAGTTAATGAAGGACAATATACTGTACAAAGTGAAAGGATTTTGTGCAAAACACACAAACTGAAATGGCATGGTGTTTTTGAGATTACCTTGGTTGTGATTAGTTTTGTTATTTCTTTTGGTCTCAAACTTAAATCACGATGATGTCATTTTCGATGGCCCAAGGGCCACAGCACCTTTGTTATCTCTTATGACACCTTGTGTCACAAATCGTTTTGCAGACCACAAGATACGGCTTGTCGGGCAGCATTCGGCCCGCGGCATGCTTGTTTGACACCCCTGTTTTAGATAACGGACACTCCTCCAGCATTTCTTAAAATGTTTTTGTACGTTATGAAGATTTAAAGAGAGACTCTATACTTGTATTTTAGTAGATTTCCTAAATACACAAATCATATTAGTTATGTAGAAAATTATAATAGAAAGAAAACACCCAAACCGACATAGTGGCACTGTACCATGCACTGTATATTTTATCTATTAAGTTTAAAGCATACACTATGTGAGCTGCCCTAAGTTATTAACAAATTCATTTAGACCTTATAAATCAGAGCTGCTCTCTCTCTCTCTCTCTCTCTCTCTCTCTCTCTCTCTCTCTCTGGTTGGTTTGACTTTTAAAATCTAGAGAAAGAGAGAGAGAGTGAGATGTTTTCATATTTGATTAATAATAATCGATATTATGAACATTGTAATATTTTTAGGAAACAATACCATTAAATACATCACGAGAAATATATCTTATAATGTCGACATTTTTGCAACTTTGTATCGTTGGTCATATAAGCACTGTTGCTAAATCCCATGCAACGTGCACACATACGACTAACCATATTCTTGTAGGTTACTTGCTGTCAGTTAATGTTTAAGGTTTTCATCAAGCCCAAATTCTTTTTTCTCTCTCGCTTCAGATTTCTGCATAATTTGTCCCTTATTCATGAGAAAAGAGGGGGGAAAGGGAGCGTTGTGTTCATACGTTTCTAATGATTAATGAATGGCCATCACACAGGTGCAAGAGCGACGTTGTAAGAATGTTCAAATATGCTTAATTATTGATCCATGGTCGGGTCACAATTCAGTATATACCAACAGTATTGGTATATTAAAGTGTTTTAAACCGTAAATGCATTATTTTTGTAGTTTTCTTACTACGTACATTGCATGTACTTCTCACAAAAAATTTAGTCCCTCCTATGGAAATGTCACCCGTTTTATAAGGCCACTTGTATATACATCAATATATATATATATATATATATATATATATATATATATATATATATATATATATATATATATATATATATATATATATATATATATATATATATATATATATATATATGTGTGTGTGTGTGTGTGTGTGTGTGTGTGTATGTGTGTGTGTGTGTGTGGTTAATCCTAGGCAAATTTACTGTATTATGGTGTCAAACAACATATCTATGAAAGTGATACGGGCGTTCTGAGTGCTTTCTCTTGTGAGATATCAGGAAGCTCTCCGGTGCCTGTACTCGCAATCTTTCTCCTGGGTGTAGATTTGGCATGACATAAATTTCTTAAGGACCGGTTAATTTTGATTCTTTTAAAGTTGATCGAGTGTTTTATCTCTAACCATATATCAGATGATGACGAAAACTCGAAACTGTCACTTTGAGTTATTTTACGTTGACTCTTAACAATATATCCTGCTTCTATGTATGTCCTTGGAAAAATAATTGAAAGGAATTAAATTTCCAATTCAACGTTTTGTCGTCAGACATACATACCTCACATCAAGACGGTAGGTATGGTGTTGGCTAAATCCAACAACGAAATCACCTGAATGCACTTTTCTCAAAGAAATTCTTCATACTTCTATACGTTGGGTTTTTTTCTCTCTTTCTTTCGCAATTTAGAAATAATATATCTTTGATACTTCTTCATAAACTTTTGTTGCAAATTTAAATAAATAGTGTTGTTTCGAAACTTTGATACTATCTATCAGTTTGATGTTTAAAAAAATAACATGGATAATAATAATAATAATAATAATAATAATAATAATAATAATAATAATAATAATAATATTAATAACAATAAAAATATTATTTATATTATCATTATTATTATTGTTGTTGTTGGCGTTGTTGTATATATCTTGTAGCGTGTTATTGCTGTTGCCTTAATCGATGATGATAAAATGAAAATATCGTTAAGAATCGTGATAATGTTTATCAAAGTTTTCTTTGAATTATGCCAAGTAATGAAAAATGCAAATTCAATAAAAAAAAAAATGAAAACGATGCTTAATATTTCGTCCAAATTTCAGAGGTTACAAAATACATGTGGAGATAATTACATTTTCTCTATAAAAGTACCACAAGGCTTAATGCGGAACCTCATGTATTATTTATATTTAATCTTTTGCTAATGATACGTTTTTCTTCACGAAACGACGGAATCCGGTGGCGTATGCAGTTAGAGCGTCTTCCACGGTTGAGTCTAACCAAAGATTTATCAATATGGTACTAGAACTGCTTTGGTTTATGTTTATCATTACGAGATTAGTGTTAGGAATGGTTGGCCTGGTATCAGGATGACTGGGTGGGACATACAAGTAACATGATGACCCACTGCTAGACTTCATAATACGATGCAATATAAATAGCACACACACACACACACACACACACACACACACACACACACACACACTTCACGAAACAGAACTCTCTATTAGATACGCTGATGACAGAACTGTCTCTGATGTTTGATTTATTATTAACCAATAAAAACAAATCTGCATGTTTTTGTATATACTGCCTGGAGTTTTTGTATATTTTGTGTCTATTGTACACGGTTGACATTTTTAATGTAATTGATATGTCTTGCTTTATTGTAAATTAAATATGCAATATATGTGTACCTGTCCATTTTTTTCGCTATCGTTTCATTACGTCAGTGAAGTAGCTCGTTTGGAGCAAATGCTAATTTATTTTCAAAATATTGTAAGGTCAGACTTCCGGCAAAATGTTTTTTGTAGCTCTTGTATCTTGCATCATGACCATTTTAAGTATAATATGTTATAGAAATAAATTATAATTGATCAAGAAGAACTATAAAAATGCTGCGAATTTCAAATGCGATCTATTTTTATATATATAAAATACGTAGCTTGCATGTGCCAGTTAGAACTCAACTTAAGTATTGTCATGCTGTAATTTTTAAATTTAAGATGAAGGCAGTAGAAAAGGAAAATTAGCAGGAAAAATATGACTTTATATTATTGATCCCAGCCAAAACAAACTTTATAGAAATCAGTGTTACTCGATTAAACACAAAATCAGCATAAAGAGGAAACACTGAAAGTGGAGAAAGATATATTTTTATGTTAATGGAGTTTGATCTTGATTTTCATTTTCATCCTTAGTTAATTGAAAATGTGTGTAGTCTATGTTCTCGATATTTATGTATGTCATATATCATGTTTACGTGGGGGGGGGGGGGGGGGGGGGAAATGGCTCTAATTTAAACATTTTATTGAAAGAAAAAATAAAACAGACAATTCTTTTCCTGGTAATTAATCTTGTCACATTGCGGTCAAAGAACATAGTTGGTAGATTGATTAGTTTTAACGGTGCTCTGATCATATTGCGGTTTTTATCATAGAAAGAAATAGGGATCCCTTATTGTAGATGCATTCTTAATGCGATAGTACCCGAATACGAAAAATAAAAAAGATAATAATAACTTAAAAAACAAAAATCTTCGGTAAATTATGGAATAATTAATTGCTTAATTATGGAACTGAAACACTTATATCATCTTTATATGAAACCGGGTTTATTATTACTTTTGTACATGGTATATATTGTCTAATGTTTGGACACGATCTATGCACGTGCGTATACTGAAGCTGCAGTTTTAAAGTATTTGGGTTGAATGCTATACTTTCAAATAAAGAAAAGAGTACTTCAGTGGAAAAGAATCGAGTCAATATAGCAAGTACATCCCTGTGTATACGCGGTACAAAAGTTGCCATGGTTACATAAAACTATCATGTTTTGATGGAGTTTGGTTCTCTACAGTTTCGTATTTTGCATAGGAATTTTTAAGGAAAAAGAGTATTCCTGGTTTTCCTAACTGGCTATGCTGTCTATTTAAGAAAGATTTTGTATATCTTACGTATTGTTTAAAGAGCCATTAATTCACTTTCATTTGCTGTAATGATTGATGGGTGTAATGTGGCTTATAGAGTATACAGCTTGGCCTTACTTCAGATGTGCACTTCTCACAAACAAAACTGCTTGCTCCGCTTGGTTATTTTCACGTAATGGACTTCAGAAGTTAATGGTAAACAAAGAGTCGATACCTTTTTTTTTACATTTCAGATATTTGGCAATTTATTTATTGTAATTGAAGATGCCGTTTACTAGTCTGGCAAAATTAATTTTTTTTCTGTTTTAATAACTGCTAAAGACAGTGTATTTTAGACTAATTGAGTCTGAATTTGTAAGCACCAAAGAGCTGTCATTTTAGTAAACTGTATGCTTATATCAGGTACAGTTTCTACAAGTACAATATCAAAAGAAATTTCGGCCCCAATACACATAAGTAGCATACAGGGATACCAACATTCTCTCCATTGCGGGGACCCCGAGTGGCTGAGTGGGCTAAAGCGCTTTCCGTTACGGATCACTGCCGTCTCACCTCTGTCTACGTGGGCTCGAGACTAAGATTCGGTTAATGTAGTTATGTGAGAAAGCTTGCCAGTAGCTTCTCGTGGGTCGGTGGTTCTTTCCGGGGTTTTTCCCTCTTTCTTCCTCCACCAATAATACCGGCCACCATGTATAGCCCATCGTGTGCTGAAAAGTGGCGTTGAACCATAAAAAACAAAACTCTCCATTGCGCATGTTGCAAATGTAATGTTGTCACCTTACAGACGCCACTCTTTAAAGTTCATAATATATGTAGAACGCCCTATTATTGCACAATTGTCAGGATACACTCTCACAGCAAACCTATCAACACAAATACACACATTCACACAAACACACACATTCACACAAGCATGCACATGCACAAAGACATACAAATAACGACACACAGAAACATGTTATATTCCAGTATTTATTAATGTATAAAACCTACAAATTCATCAATGATCAATAACTCTTGATTCAATTTAACGCAATTGAAAAACATTAATATAAGTATATTCAGAAAACATGATCGAATCAAAATTTGATATACCTACTGATAAAAGATATAAAATACAGGTAGGAAACTTATCAGGTTCACTGATCTTTGACTCACTGAAGGTTCACGTTTGCAAGGATATAAAGAAACGTCAAATTAATGTGTCTCCAATTAATTTATTTTCCTGACAGGATACGATTGCAAGCAGCGCTAACGACACAATATTGTAGGACACCTACTGTGCTAGAAAAGACTCCGGCGCCGTTTTGAAGAAACATAATTTAAACTTCGGTTGACAGGTCTGTTTATGTAGAACCTACATAGTCATACTGTATTATTATGTTATTCTCCTGACTGTTATAAATTAAAATTCATAGTGTTTCATCGCATGGCTGTCCGCAGAAATGTTTCCAAGAGGGAGGGAAACGAAGCCTAAATAGAAAGGACGAACTTTGAAAATAATGCACGTATGGTCAAGGAGCTCCCACATTCAAGGGATGTTGGTGGTTTGATAGTTTGTTTCTTTGCTTGAGTTGTATTGCGGACACACACTCTTGATGGAGAACATCGGAAATTTTTGTTGCAGGCAATTTGCAACGAAAGGCAACTGGCTATTTATTATCTTTGAAACAAGATGCGAAACTATTATATTTAGATCAAATAATTCACAGGAAAGATGTCAAAGTTATACTGTGTTATATACTGAATCTTCCTTTAAACATAATTATAATTAAATGACCTAATTGCGGCTCTTTAAGTCGTTCTTTTTATACTGGTAATGATTTTCAACAACTCACAGAAAACAATTTGTACTGGATTAGTACAATAAGCTTAAAAATCTCATTTAAATGTCGCATCAAAACGTATAAGTTACCTCTGTTTTATAAACGATTGAGAGTTAGAAAATTAGTTATTATCCTTGCTCAAAACGTTTGGTAACTTTGAGGCCATTGGTCCTATAGTTCCAAAGATACGCACCTGTTCTGCAGTACACTATTAGATCACATATTTGTTCGTACTGTTTACTCTTCATGATAGAATAAAACGAATCTTAAGTTTTCTCCTAAAATCCAATACCGTCCCCTTTCCCTAAGCATGATTCTTTGATTATAGTTTACTTTTTTTTAAAAAATCATTGGTCTGGATACTTTGGAGATTCACAATTAATGTACGTGGCACAAAAGTTGTCATGGTTAAAAAAGACAATTATGATACGGGTGAGTTAATATATTATTGCACAAATTGTCAGTATGCATGCTTAAAGTAAACCTAGCATCACATACACACACAAACACATATATTCACTAAAGTATACACATAAAAAGACATACAAATAACAAACCACACACGCACACTAACATGTTATTTTTCTATTTTGTCTCAATGTATATAAGTTAATGTTTCATCACTGTTCAATAAGTATTGAATTACTTTCCCACATTTATCAATGTAGCGAAAACTGGTTTACCTCTTATTTAACCGACAGAGTGCAAAAGTATCTTTAAATGGTCAACTTTCTCAAAGTAAAAGTATTAATTGTGGAGTACGACAAGGCTCTATCCTTGGACCTCTGTTATTCATTATATTTATCAACGATTTACCTCTTAAGATTGGAACTTCAATTTCTTCCACTGACCTCTATGCAGATGATACTACATTGTCTGAGATTGGTAAAACCAAAACGGTACTTGAAAATAACTTACAAGATGCTCTCTTCAGACTTTAAGTATGGTGCAAGGAAAACAGTATGATCATAAATATAGAAAAAACGAAAGCCCTACTAGTTACAACAAAACAAAAACGAGCAAGACTAGATAGCGACAACCTTAATGTTCTTTTTGACAATGTGAGCCTTGATATGACCTCTCAAGATAGAATTCTTGGTGTATTCGTAGATAACAATCTTACTTGGTCTATTTACATTAAACACATTTCAAAAAAGGTTAATTCTTATCTTTGGCTATTGAGGATAATCAAAACATACATTCCTCTTCAGTATAGGGTCATCTTTTATAAAAGTTATAGTCAGCCATATCTGGAGTACTGTAACGTAATTTGGGGTAATACCTCAAATTCAAACATAACAACACTTATAAGGCTCTAAAAGAGGGCTTGCCATTTAATTCTAGATTAATGTATAGACAATTTTTCAGGATGCAATGAATAATATAAAGGTTTTAACAATACATGAAGGAATATTTCTTAGAAAAGCCAAATTGATGTATAAAGTATCCAGAAAATCCATTCCTGTCTATCTAAGAAATATCTTTCACCAAAGAGATGCTGATGGTACTCCAAATTTAAGGTCCATAAGGAGAAAAAATTACATTATACCAAGGCCAAAGAAGGAATTGTTTAAGAAAAGTTTTCAATATACCGGTCCAGTAGTATGGAACAACATTCCCAGCGACATAAGGCAGGCTCCTAGCATTTCTTCTTTTCATAATCAATGTCTTAAATGGATGAAATCTTTAGAAAATTGAACAGTGTTAGTACCAAAAAAAAAAAACTTCCTGCTTGTCTGTAATTTTGCATCATTTTCAAAGCTGAATCTTTGAACGCAGAATGATATTTTATGTTTCTTATGTTTATGTTTTTACAGATGCCTGTCCACGTGTTCCAGACTTGATACTTTGAAATTTAAAATTCCTTAATTATTTAGCCAGACTCTTCACATCATGTTGTATGTATTGTATATATTGTACATAACATTTAGAAGGCCTCAAGGTAGATTAGTTCTGTAACTAATTGAGTTACCTTCTCTAAATAGTCTTTATTATTATTATTATTATTATTATTATTATTATTATTATTATTATTATTATTATTACATTTGAAAAACCGCAATATTAGCGTATTCGCAAGTTCGAATTACAATTCAGTATACCATCACACACATTAAATAACAAAAGATTGATGCAAATATAAAATAGAACACTTTCAAGTTAAGAAAAGGACCAATCTCATTTCTATTTGACTCACTGACCGTTCATGCTTGTACGGAATAAAGGACATTCAAATTAGTGTGTCTCCAAATAATCTATAAGACACCATGAACTAAGACACCGGACAACTACTATGCTTCGGTGCCATTTTGAAAAAATATGATTTAATCTTTAAATGACATCTCCTTTTTATGTAAGACCTACATACTTTTTATGTTTCTTAATTTGTATTATGATTCTTTGATTGTTTTAAATTGACATTTATTTTGCTTGATCGCATAAATTTAGAGGTGGCAGGTAGGACAAGACCAAAATCAAAGTGACGAAATTTCAAAGTTGTGCCATTAGGACCAAGGGGCCTCTACAGTCAGATTTTAGTGGTTTAATATTGTGGGGCTTTGTTTAATTCTTATTGCGGATTCACTGTTTTAATCAGAAACATCTGGAATTTTCGTTGCGGGCAATTTGCGACGAAAACACCTGGCTGTCTCCCAGAAGATTTATCTTTAAAACCAGAAGTGAAACGTATGTTCATGTGCAAGCGGCAAATGCACATGGAGGAAAATTCTTTTGGCGACCGATACAATCAGAAATTGTAGCATTGAACAAACAAAGACGTGGATTTTGTAATTACCAGATAAGGGCCTTTCTAAAGGGCTGCATCCATTTTCAACCACATTGAAGCTTTCAGGTTGATTCTAGCTTCAGAATAAATAAATGTAATATAAGGTAAGGAAACGCTTCAAACAAAAAGTAGAAAAATAGGGCGCCAGCGGATATTGGGTTTAATTTATTAGTATGTTATTTATAGATAAGCTGCATAAAAACTAAATTATGTTTCATCGGTGTATGCTTGGGTATATACGATACTGTCCGAATATTAAAGGACTATTAAATATGGATAAGACCGTTAACTATGTGAAAGACCATTAACGAAAACAAAAAAGGAAGACAAGATAAATCAAGGATTTTAGTATTTAGGCAGTGGCGTTAAGAATCTTTGCAAGAAATTAACGTATTCATTAAATAAGGCATGTAGGGTCGAGTTGACAATTATATTTCATTTCATTGCATTTTATTTTTGTTTTAAAGGAATAAGAATCGAATAAAGATATTACATAAAAACAATGGAAGCACACTTTTTATCTTTCCCGAAAATCGGTCGTTATCAGATTTCACTGATTTCTCTTATTAGATGGCATATGCATATACTAAGTTCATATAACGGATATAATGACTTTATTAGATGGCATATGCATATACTAAGTTCTTATAACGGATATATGACTTTATTAGATGGCATATGCATATACTAAGTTCATATAACGGATATATGACTTTATTAGATGGCATATGCATATACTAAGCTCATATAACGGATATATGACTTTATTAGATGGCATATGCATATACTAAGTTCATATAACGGATATATGACTTTATTAGATGGCATATGCATATACTAAGTTCATATAACGGATATATGACTTTATTAGATGGCATATGCATATACTAAGTTCATATAACGGATATATGACTTTATTAGATGGCATATGCATATACTAAGTTCATATAACGGATATATGACTTTATTAGATGGCATATGCATATACTAAGTTCATATAACGGATATATGACTTTATTAGATGGCATATGCATATACTAAGTTCATATAACGGATATATGACTTTATTAGATGGCATATGCATATACTAAGTTCATATAACGGATATATGACTTTATTAGATGGCATATGCATATACTAAGTTCATATAACGGGTATATGACTTTAGGATACGTTCAGTTAAAATATAAACAACAAAACAAAACAAGATGAGAAAACATAAATAAACAGGAGGCAAGCAAACATCTGACCCCCCCCCCAACAAAACAAATCGTCAATATATAAGTGATTTGTTTCAATGAAGTTTATCTCAAGAACACGGAAGTTCTGTTTTTGTAATTTCAGCTTGCACGATATTTGTTTCTTACAAGACATCGATACTTGTATTACTTCTTCATGGACTGCATATACTCGCTTATAAGCCGAGTCCAGCTGCAAATGGTTCAATACAATATCTGCCGTCGCAGAACGCGCCGCAAATCTGGATTTAGGTAGTTTACAATGAGTAATCAATATAACATGCAGCATTGTCCCTGATTTGCCAGCTGTTTTGTGACGACCTATCGGGTCTATATTGTTTGCAGTTAGACTAGACGTATAGGCGAATGAAATCGGTAATGACAGATAATAGGTTTGTATACATAGTTGGGAAAAACTTTCTTCAGTATTTTGAGTTTTTATGATGCTGCAACCTTATTTTTTAATTCTAAATGGCTTATCGTAAAATAACATTGTTTCTTCTTCAAGTTAATAATACATTTATTCTGAGTGTAGTGTTTATTTCATGGAAAACTTTTTTTATATAAATCTTTACGACGAATAACGTAAATGAAAACATGCGAGAAAGCAAATTTTTTTTATTAAGATCTATTCATAGAACTCCACGTTCTTAACGACTGGAAACTAATTTTGAATCAACAGATGTATTTTGACACTATCGGAATCGTTGTTCTTCAAGTTTATTTTTAATTTGAGGAATTTACTGTGTAAAAGCGCACAGATTTTATTAAATTAGAAGTAGCTCGCACTCTTATCAACCCTGTCTACTTGAATTATTAATGTTTTGAAGAATTTTTGGGAATTGTTCAGGATTGACTTTAGAATTGAGTTTTAAATAACACTTTTCATTTGCAGAAACATGATATGATAAGAATGTTGAAATATATTTCTTATACGCCTTTCGGTCTAATGGTTCCAATTTTCTTTTGTTGTGTATTGATTTTCGTTGGACAGTGCAACATTTTACGTTGATGATACACTTTGTTGACAAGTTATAGTCAAAACTGAAAAAGATTCGAAGAGTTCACTCCTTGGTATCATATTGCCACTTATTCCGTACTAAATGCGCGCATTACATGTTCTTTTTCTAGGTACTCTTACTTAATGTTTAGAATGGTCAATCTCCTCTTCTTCTATCTGGAAAGAAACAAACGAAAGTATTAAGTGAAACCCATCCAACTTTATCCCCACCCCACCCCACCCCACCCCAAAACAATTCCCAAACAACAAACTATCCGTCTCCCCATCAAAACAATACCCACCCCCTAAGAAAAAAAAAACTTGAAAAGAACATTAAATGAATAAAATAAAATAAAAGAGAAACGATTGGCCGTATGCTTACAGTTACAATATCTCAACTTTGAGCTTTATCTTAATAATGATAACCAAACGTGTTCTATGATTCACCATAGTAGACTCCAGTTAATACGGTCTCACTTATTCAGAAAACCTACTTAATAATAATTTTTATAATGAAAACATTGTATATAATCTTTTTATTTGTCTAAATTGCATATAAATAAATTATTTTGAGCTGAAAAAAAATACATCATACGAACGAGAAGTGCCTGGAAAATGTAGAAAACATGACTTACGTGGCAACGGTCATCATGTACACTATTGATATTACTTTTATACGCGACTTGATAGTCCAGATGAACGTTTGGACCATAATCGTCGCGTAACTTTAATGCCCAGATAAAAGCGTGTACCATAATAATCCTCGCGTATCGCGTAACTTTAATGCCCCGAGAAAGCGTGTACCATAATCGTCGCGTAACTTTAATGTCCTGATAAAAGCGTGTACCAAAATCGTCGCGTAACTTTAATGTCCAGATAAAAGCGTGTACCGTAATCGCCGCGTAACTTTAATGTTCTGATAAAAGCGTGTACCAGAACCGTTACCTGACTTTATGTTACTGATTAAAGTAGGTAACATAAACGCGAACTTTCTTGTATTTTAAAGGTAACATATGTCATCAAGTTGAAAGTGTTATAAATGTTAAAACAAACTCTAACAATTGTTTTAAAAGTTTGCTAATGCATTATTCATGCATGCGGTATAATTGCCTTTGATTCTAACGTATTCTTTCTATTCCACAGTTCTGAAAGAAATAGTTTTTGACTGTGTTGTTTTCTGTCTGATATATCACAAAAGAGCACAAACCAACTTATTCTGAAATGATTTTTTTTCTTCAATCCAATAAAATTCGTATTATCCAGGTTGGACTGTAACTATTTCGCACGATGTACTTGGCCTTAACATAAAATTCAGTGCTTTAAATCTAGGATCTGATTTTATTTTCGCATGATACGGTTATTCATAAGGTCTCTGTGGTGGAGTACTAGCAAATGCATACAGTCTGCTTTGGCTTGAACAAGTATTAGCACAATGAAAACCTCAAAATAAGGAATTCAATTTGTGAATTCCCTACGTTATTAAAGTTTACCTTTCAACTGAGAGCTTTCTACTATTTATTGCTTATACCTGGAGGCAGAATTGATATATCTGATTATGAAAGTCCAAATAGCTTATCATACTTTCTACTCCATATTTCATTCATCGCATTCGCATCGCTTGATGGCTAAGAGGCTATTGGTCATAAAATGCCCAAAACTTAAACACTCAACAATTGCCCCTTATTATCCCTGAGTAAATCCATATGCAAGAGTATATAGCTCAACATTTGCCAGAGGATTTAAGATCGAAATAAGTAAAACATGATCTTATTTGTACATTTTAATGTCTTACTTGCATATTAGATTAACAGAGCTGGATTTCTATAGCATCAATATATTTTTGATAGCAGTGTTACTAAGTAAAGCTTTAGGAAATTCAGAACACAAATGTGAAAATGATTTTAAAAAACAATTAAATCACATTGCAATTTTCTTCTCAACAAGAGGTTCTGCTATTAACAAATGATATTGAAGCCAACTAAGTTCCATTTGTCAGATCTTGAAAGCGTAGAAAATATTCCAACCAAATGTTTGTTTAAAACGTTGTTTGTATTACAGAACAGAAAACTATAAGTTTGTTATTGAAAGATCATCCAGTATGAATTCAAGTTTTAAAGTTGTCACAGAATTAGGCGAAAATTAAATTTATTTTCTTTTTGAATTGCAAACTAATCTTTTTTTTTTTGGTTTCGTCGTACATGCGTTACCTGGGGTGAATAAGTGATTTTCTCCAAGGTAAGCGGCGTGTAACGATTTGCATGTGCCTGACTTTGAATTACATGAAGTCCGGAACATTAGATTCACGTAGTGCACGGTAATCTTGCCGTGATTTCTGCTCACCTATTTGAGGGTATATAAGGCAGAATATTTCTGATAAATATTACGGGATCAAAAGTATCTTATTGTAGGAAAGATAGCCTGTCATTCTTTCTCCAGCCAAAGGGGTGAGTGTTAAATTTATATTTCGTTTTATTGTGAATTTTATTCCGTTTATCATTTCATGTAATGATGCCTTTACTACAATGCAGATTTAAACGTGGAATATTTGGAATTACTAGTCACTATTAGACTTTAAATGGAATAGTGTTATCTAAGTTGTAGATTGTTTTGAGACAACTATTATTAGTCTGGTTTTCTTTATTGTAGCTGATAGCATCTCTGATAACATCTGATAACATCTCTGATAGCGTCTTTGAGATCGTAGCTGAAATTGTAGATGATTTGTTGCGGAACATCTCTGATAACATCGTTGATAACGTCTTTGAGATCGTAGCTGAAATTGTAGCTGATATTGTAGCGGAGCATCTCTGTTTGTCGGATTGTCTGTCCGTCTACATCTGTCGTGACGTGTAAATATCCGGAAATCTAGAAGTCCGAGTGTCGGAGCTGTCTAGAGTTGTAAACATCCGGGGTGGCATCTAGGGTATTGAGGAACGTTAGTTCTAGTAGATGTTGTATGCTGTCTGTACGTATAACTGTGGTGGATCCGTGAAGGGCAAGTGACCAATAAAAGTATTGAGTCAACCCTAGGTTTTCGGGGAAACTATGCGGCGATTCAACTGTTGGTGAATCGTACGGTTATACAGGGTCGGGACACATGTGTGTGTTGCAATTGTAGTACAATTGAATACATTGTTGTATTTACATGGTTACTTCAAATCACAATAGTATTTCAAGGCATTTCATGAATCTCAATAAAAGCTAGCAACTTGATTAAATACATGTATATGTTCGTGCTAGTAGTCGCAATCCATACGTGCGATAGTATAGTTTGATGTTCGTATGTATTTATCGCAATTTATACTTGCGTTAATATAACTTTTGTAAAGGTTCCTTGGATCTGTGTATAGTCCAAGAGATTCCTTTGTATCTGTGTTTTATTTTGTATTAATATTTAATTTATTCATGTATTGTGAATGGTTGTGAGTGTAATTGTGGGTTGAACGCATGAGTTATTGTGTTGATACATCATTATTTTTCATTAATAATTTATTTCATAAATTTACATTATCTTTCACACATTGTGTTTGTGTTGTTCATTTAATCCACCATCCACTCGGTAACAATTGTTACAAAAGTAAATTTCAATCCCACCTCCATTTTTAGTTCTGTCGAAAGTTAAAGGTAGCTAATAATTGGCATCACGATGTTCTCTTAATTAATATATCGATAATGGATTAATACATCGATAATGGATTAATACATCGATAATGGTATTAATACATCGATAATGGATTAATACATCGATAATGGATTAATATATCGATAATGGATTAATATATCGATAATGGATAAATACATCGATACTGGATTAATATATCGATAATGGATTAATACATCGATAATGGATTAATAGACTGATATGGCCATGTTTCGTTGAGTAAAATACGTGGTTCAATATTGATATGATCTAATTTAATGCAGATGATTTGGGATTTTATCTCAAAGTGAGAGACCTTGATGCAATCTGATATCTATCCTTGAACCTTGATTGAACATTTGATTTGAAATGTGAATAAATACTGTGAAATGTTTAAAAGTCTTGGAAACATTAATGAAGTTTATTTTAAAATTCCAAATATAATTAGAAACGTTTGACAAATTGCGAATACCTGCAATTCAGATAAGTAATTATTTTTCCTCCAAGAGTAGTGTGTGTCTCTGTGTGCGCGCGCGCGCGCGCGCGTGTGTGTGTGTGTGTGTGTGATATGTATTTTTAATTTAGCTTTACCAGTTTTTTTAGTCATATCGCTACAATATGTGGGCAGTTTGTAGTGATGTCTAGAACTGAGGTATCATGCTGCAGATATGTAGCATCATGTCCCACCCATTCACATTATCCTGACACCAGGCCGACCAGTCATAACATCAAACTCTTAATATTGAGTGTGGTAGCTGCAAGCAGTTGCAACCATTTGCAACTATTTTTATTTGTCTTTGGTATGACTCAGTCGGGGTTTGAACCCACGACTGCCGCATCCGTGGCGGACGCTATAATCACTTAGGCCACCAGAGCGGTCCCCTCCAAGAATAACAACGCATAACCGATTACCCACCCCACACCACCATCGTTGTCAGAGCACACATTATTACTCCACGGCATGAATAACAGAGCAGAACCGATTACTCCGATCCATATTAACAGATTATAACTTGTTAATCCCCAATATATGGATAGCTGGTCAGAAGCTAAATAGGAGAAACTATCACGTCTGCAAAGCAAAATCAAAACGTGTTATGGCGATGCTCACCATGGATACATCAAATATCAAAAAGGGGACCTGGAAACAATTTTGCGATATAAGAAATGTACACTGACTGTTTGCAAAGATTTACTTCATTTCATTGGAATGCTTTTTTTTTAATCATACTTATATTCGTGAAATCGTATTAGTGGAGATTAAGAATATACACTAGTCTACTTCTACAGATGTTAGTGAATATTTATATAATACATAGTTGGTTACTATATGGCTGTGGCTTAATTGAGACTTCTTGACAAATAATTTCATTACTTTACCATAAATGCCATTGTAGTATTTCGTAAACTGCTTAAGTCTCTTTTAGATTGCCCTAAATTTAGTATGGCAGAAATTTAACAACATGAACTTCACCGCATGATTATGATTTGTCTGCATTGTTAATGTGGCATTTATCACTGTCACCAGCAGATTTACCTACATTTATATTTTCAGCGTTAATATTTGGTTTAATTTTAATCCTTGTAATTTTGCATTGGTTTATCAGTATGATTTACCATACAGTGTTCTACATTGAAGGTCGTCCCTGGCACCGACAATAATACCTTATTCATTGTAACAGCATTATTAAAAATATAACGTGCTAACGCTTCGTCGATATTCCTTAAAATTTCAATCTTTTACGAGTCTTCTTTTCCGTTTTTTGGTTTTGTACTTACTATAAAGGAAGAAGAAAAAAAAGATGCATTCAATAATGGTGTTGACAAGAGTCGTGCGTTATTAAGTAGCATTGCTTGTTGCTCAGTAGTGATGTATTTTATAGATTGATGATAATGCTCAATACAAATTATTAACAAGGAAAGAATGCCTCATAAGTAATATTACTTGTTACTTAATGATGTATATGTGATATGTTATCTATGCATTGATGGATAAAGATACTGTTTAAGTATTTTCCAAATCGAATGACACACTTACCTGAAATGTCTAATTTTGTTATGCCAAGCACCGTCTGTGTATTAATATTTGCTTCAACATGTCAAAATAGCAACAATAAAAAAAATACGATGAACTAGTCAAAACAAGAGCCAAAATAAACAAAATAATACCAGAAAAAAAACATACAATAATAGAATAAAATATAATTAAGGCAGGTCAGAACAGAGAAATGAAAATAACGGGTTGAAGGGAGGAGAAAAGAGACAGGGAGAAAATAAGGGAAAGTACGAAAACAATAAGAAAGAAAAAAAGAAATGAAAATATATGTCAAATGTTAAAACATGATTTTCTGCTTAGAAATAGAGCCAAAGCAATATATACAAAAGCAGAATGTCATGTTTTAACAGTTGCTGAATCTTTTCATTTCTTTTTATTTCCTTTTTTATAGTAATTGAAACAGGAATCAAGTTCACTATGAGAGTTTCATAAACATCGGATGAAATATGTTTTTGTCAAATGACTTGTATTTACATATATAGTACTTTATTCTTGCTTGCCCTTTTCGAGGACAGTTTCATGGACATTTACTATTTTCTCTATGTTTTCTCTTTTCAGTTGGGAAAACATATCGTTATGTAGTAATTTCTCACTTTTTGCCATTCTCGTTCGGACAATCTTTTAGTTTTGTAGTAATTTCTCTCTATTTACTATTCTCGGTCCGCCTTTGTCTTGTCCGGTCACCCAATTAGGTAGAATTTACACTTATCTGGCGATCACATTCTTTAGCGGTTAGATGGAATCTCATTTTTTTAATGTCATAGTTGATTGACAGACGCCACGACGATCAAGTGGTCAATTCTCTTTTGACGTTATTTTATTTCGTTTTGGATTCGTATTGCAAAATAAACCCATAACAATGATCGAGATAAATCTTTTCCTCAAATATTAGTATCACAAAATAAAATTTTCCATCATCTATGCTGAAGATATAAACGTTCTTATGAAGTGGTAACTAGAGAAATTAAATCTGTTTTTGGTTGCATCGGAATAGGCCAGTGTACATTTGATAATCCAAGACAGCTTACAGCCAGTGTACGTTTGTTTGATAATCCAGGACAGCTTACACCAAATGACCTGAAAGCTTGGCTGTTAATCAGAGAAATTATTTAAGGATATTTATTACTTAGACCGTGTTCTGCTTGTCACATGCGTACATACATACATACATACATACATACATACATACATACATACATACATACATACATACATACATACATACATACATACATACATACATACATACATAAGTATGTATGTTTATATTGAAATAGTCTTAAAACTTCATTACACATATCAATTCTTATGGAAATAATACAAGGATACAATGCAATTCGTCTAGCCCATGAAATGGCATCTTGGGCGCTGGGTACACTAATTTCAGACTTTACGCCTTTGATCAGAGGCATCATTCATTTTCAAGAGAATATTACTCGTTGAAAGGCAACTAGTTATCTCTTTTGTAATCTACCTTTGAAACAGATAACTTGTACAGATGCTCTGCTGCAACGTATTTTTGCAACAGATAATGGCTAAGAGATAATCATCAAAACCCAGAGCATTGATACCTGGTTAATATTTACATTTAGGGGTTAATTCAGAAAAAGGATTTATTGTTGGTCTACAAGTGTCCAGATGGGTATTGTATGCAGTGTGTGGTGTGACGGGTTGTTATGCCGCCACTGTAGTAGATGTGCTATTATAGTTGGGGTTGGGTGCTCCCAATATTTTATTTAAATTACTATAGAAATCCCACACAGGCTCGATTTTGAAAGAAATGAAATTTTATTGAGTACACGAAAAGGTGAAATTCAAACGAATAACAATTTAATACAATTTAATAGTCAAATAGTAATAACTCCCCAATCACTCTTTTTCCTCTCGACCAAGTGATAACCTATTGCATCATTTGATTTATAACGTGAGATGGCCTGTTTTCTACTCGTCTGTATATCTTCTATCCCGCCAATTCCTTCTCTCTTTCCGAATTAACTCATACCTAACCTCTCCTCCTTGACTGCATATTCTCCAATTTCTCCTCCTCGACTCCTTTTCTGACATTTCTTCGATTCACAATAGACTTTTCCACTAGTCGTTATCCCGTCTCCCTCCTGGAGACTCGGGACTAAACTATACTGGAAGCCTGTCCCTTAAAAGCTTCATGTGAAAACATATTTCCTTAGCCATCTAGTCTCACACTAACCAATACTCAATCATCAGATAATATTACATTTTTCGGTCACGTAATCGTGCACATAGAAATACCCTTACATTCTTGTTTGGTAAACAACGTCGTATTAAAAGCACGGTATCAATTACTGATCATACAGACATCATTAAATTGCGCCACGTCAGTACACACACACACACACACACACACACACACACACACACACACACACATACATACATACATACACAAATATATATATATATATATATATATATATAAATATATATATTGCTTGATAAAAATCCTACTGTACATAACACACACACACACACACACACACACACACACACACACACACACATACATACATACATACATACATACATACATACATACATACATACATACATACATACATACATACATACATACATACATATACACACACAAAAAAAAAATATATATATATATATATATATATATATTGCTTGATAAAAATCCTACTGTACATAACACACACACACACACACACACACACACACACACACATATATATATATATATATATATATGTGTGTGTGTGTGTGTATTTGTGACAGGGCATACAAATGTAATAACGTTATACACGGTAAGTTATACGGATAATATTACCAGCACATTGGCATTGCTTGATAAAAATCCTACTGTAAATAACATTTTGTAAAAATATACACTGAATCATCCAATCCTCTTCTTCCAGCGGCACCTCCCCCCCCCCCCAAGACGGCGCCCGGTGCAAATTGCACCCACCCCCAGCTACGCCACTGATACGCAATGACTATTTCACAAATAACAGAAAATTGATACCTAAGTTTACCTTCAATATGATTATCTTGGGTGTAGATATGAAAAATATAAAAATGTTCATTCTACAGATGACATCACCGTTCTTAATATGCTGGGGTAGTACTTATTATTATGAGTGTCTGGTCACGAAGACATGCGATATAATCAATATTTTATAATTTATGACAAAACGTTTAATAGACATATATATATATATATATATATATATATATATATATATATATATATATATATATATATATATATATATATATAAGATGAAATGAAAAGAGGCTCTGATATGGAAACACTGGACAACAAATTTTTACAAAAGTCATGTTACTGAAATAAAATTAGTCAATTCTTATCAATTTTTATGTGATGAACACGAATATGACTGTCAAATTGCAAAATTGGCTCTAGTTTTTTTGTAATCTGCAAGAAATTAATGTTTACATAACGAAATGCATTCCAATAGTAAAAGGTCAACTGTAATAGCCTACCTATAAAAAATCAAGTCATTGACTACATCTTAGGTTTCTTCGCCTGTCTCTTGTACAGCTGTTCGGGAGCATCTCTGAGGAGTGTCCAGCAGTAGTCAGCCAGCATTGTAGTGGACCATTTTCCTTGGTATCTTTGTTCCATTGTTGCGATATCTTGATGAAAACGTTCGCCGTGTTCATCACTAACAATACCACAGTTGCTAGGAAAGAAATCCAAATTGGAATGAAGGAAGTGAATCTTTAGAGACATATTGCAGCCAAGTTTCTTATACTTCATCAACATGTCTTCTACTAGTTCCTTATAGTTTTCTGCCCTAACATTTCCGAGGAAGTTTGTAGAAACTAGGCGAAAAGCATTCCATGCTTGTTTCGCGTCACCTTCCAGCAAGTTGTTGAACCGATCATCTTTAAAAAGCTCTCGAATCTGAGGACCCACAAAAACTCCTTCTTTAATCTTTGCTTCGCTGAGTCGATGGAATTTTTCATGCAGGTATCGGAATGCTGGCAAAGTCCGGTCAATGGCTTTCACGAAGTTCTTCATCAAACCTAGTTTGATGTGAAGGGGTGGTAGCAAGATTTTCTGAGCCTCAACCAGAGCTGGGTGTTGGATATTCTTCTCTCCAATGGCTACATTCTGAATGTGAGTCCATTCCTTCCTCATGTAGTGCATTTCCCTTGCTCGGCTATCACACTCGCATAAGAAACACATGTATTTTGTATATCCTTGCTGCAGTCCCATTAAAAGGGCAACTACCTTCAAATCACCACAGAGGTGCCAGCTGTACTTGTTATACTCAATGGAATTCAGTAGCTGCCTTAAGTTATCGTATGTCTCTTTCATGTGGACAGCATACGCTACTGGAATAGATGGAAGAATGTTTCCATTGTGCAAAAGCACAGCCTTGAGACTCAGTTTCGAAGAGTCCACAAATAGTCTCCATTCTTGTGGGTCATGAGTGATTTTTAAAGCATTCATGAGGCCCTCAATATCGGAACAGAATATCAGATTACTTTCCTTTCTGAAGAAAGGCTCCAATTGCTGGTGGCGCTTTCGATATGCAGTAATTGTGACATCTTCTTCTAGAAGATTCCATTGTTGGAGTCTTGATCCTAGCAATTCTGCCTTGTTCTTTGATAAGTCCAAATCACGAATCAGGTCATTTAGTTCTTCCTGTGTTATTCTGTGTGGGGTTGATGATGCACCACAGTGAAAATCTGGATCACTGCATGCTGATGGACCAGGAGAAGAACAGGTCGACTCACCTTTGTCTTCGTCAGATGAATCAAGAGAATATTCTGCTGGAGGTTCTGGAATAGGAAGTCCCTCACCATGTGGAACTGGTCTCAATGCAGACGGAATGTTTGGGTAGACTCTTTTCGACTTCTTTCGCTTCGTTATTCCGCCGGAAAGAGGAGGAACCAAGCAGAAGTAACAGTCATTTAGGTGGTTGCTTGGCTCTCTCCACACCATTGGGACTGCAAACGGCATTGATGACCTTTTGCAATTCAACCACTGTGAAAGCTGTGTTGTACATGTAGCACAGCATATATGCGGAGCCCAAGGCTTGTCTTGGTCACCAACCTTGCATCCGAAGTAAAGATGATATGCCTTCTTCACTTGAGAATTGATACTTTTCTTCTGGTCGGCAAATGTCATTTCACCACAAATATAGCAAAAATTGTCCGCGGTATTAACACACTTTCGAGGCATTACTGTTCTTTATTGTACGTAAATGGATAAAATAATAAGTTTTATGTAACAGTAGCTTGAACTGTCTCGCACAACGTCTAAAATATTTTAAATGCAGAACTATCTCCTTGGGCTTTATATAGTACACTGCTTACGTCAGCTTCAGCAGCCGCCTGGCATTAGTATAATAGGCCTACACATGTATAGTACACAGCTGACGTCAACTTACTTCAGCAGCTGCATGGCATTAGTATTGCATTGCATCAGAAAATGATGCAATCAACTGTGGATGATGTGAGTATGATGGTATTATGCAATGTTACATCATTATTCCGGATGTTGCTGCAGTCCTACTGGAGAAATTTACACAGTGAAACATAGAAAATGAGGTATATGAATATCTTCAAAACGAGAGCCAATAAAAAGATTTCACGGTTATATTCGTGTTCGGCACACCAAAATACTACAGATTAGGGCCTTTTCAAGTCAGTAATGATTTCACTGTTGACCAGTGAAATACGCTCTAATAAATGTGAGATCAATTTTTTGAAGCGAGATAAAATTAAAGAAGAAATCCATTAACCTAAATCGTTGAATGTGAAAATCAGCTCACAAATACACATAAGACGGTTATTTGAATATTGTGTATTTGTCATATTGCTTAAATCGTTTTCATTATTTATGCATTCTAAAATTCATAATGACCCAAGACGACCATTGTTGCTTCACGGGTCGCAAACGTTCGATATAAATCAGGTGCTATTTTCTTATCCAAATGATCACTGCGGTGACCCGCCATCACGAATCAAATCTTGATGTCTTTACAAATGCCACGAATCAGAACTCGCAGTCCTAAATTCTGGATATGACATAAAATAAATGAAAGAATAAGATCTTAAAATTATAAATTCCGAGTTGGACTTCAAAAATGCTCTGAATTAGATCTTGAAGTCCTACATTAGGTACTCAATAATACAATAATTCTTGAATCCGATCTTAAAGTCATACATTGACTTTGAAGTCAGAACATAGCTATTAATACAAACGTAATCCATTATGTGTAAATCAAACGTGTTACTGTAGGACTAACGATATTTTTTCAGCACATGATAGGCAATAATTGGTAGCCAGTATATTTGGTGGAGAATGAAACAAAGACCCACGGGAAGCTACTGGCAAGCTTTCTGTCATAGACACATTGATCGATCAGATACTTGAAATCACACGGACGAACGTGTAGAGTACATTTAATGTAATACATACATCCGTTTACATAATCTGCTTCCACATTTTGTTGCAAGCCTTAAGGGCACAATCATGAAAGACATTTCTGTAATAAAACATTTCGTTTTGAGACTGACTATCTTCATGGTAAATGCTCGACTTCTATCTATCTATCTATCTATCTATCTATCTATCTATCTATCTATCTATCTATCTCTCTCTCTCTCTCTCTCTCTCTCTCTCTCTCTCTCTCTATCTATCTATCTATCTATCTATCTATCAAAGTCTCGCAGGTTATGAGCGTTATTCGTATAATATTGTACAAGCCCACTTGTCAAAAGGTATTGCACAACATATAAAAACTACACTCTAACCCATTCCCCTCTGCTACTCGGTATCTAGGAGATGACCGACCACGGTATAATTGCCCGGTTCGAGTATAGAATGTATATAGTAAACTGAGCTAATATACTGGACAAAAAACTACGAGCCCCCGTAAATATAAATAAACAATTTAATCAAATACATACACAGTACAATTTCCTTTAATTCGGAATACACGTGGTTTTAGAAGTAACTTTCACCGAATTACAAATAGATTGAATATAGAATTAAACAAATTTAGCCGTTCTATTACTGATAGTTATCTTCATCAGAAAATCGAGAGTTCAATCAAATTCATCCGCGTTGTTCAATTTTCATGACCTGTTATCGTCGAACTGCGTTCTCTGCTCACTCAAATGTTGACCCAGAGGCTCCTGTCTCTTGAGATACTTTCCCCTCGTGGATGTTTTGCTGGAACTCAGACTTCAGTCCTCTGTATCGATGTATGCCCCTCGCAACTTCTACTTCACAATATTCTTTTCCCGTCTTATACTCCTCTATTTCCGTACTTTACGTCTCTCCAACTATTTTCCTCCTTCCTTTCAAAAGAAAAGTAAAACAACCTAAGTCTCTTGTTACACGGTAATAGCTGAGACTGTCCGTTTTGCTGGTTCGCACCAATCAGATATTACTATCAGTGATAACAATTTTTACGGCTAGTAATTAACTACACATGTCTTCAGATAAATACAGCTAAACCACTTGTTAATTCGGTTTGCATTGACCTAATACATTATATCCTATCGCTAAATTATCTGCATCAAAATTCGGTGAATTCACATGTATTCCTGTAATTCATTAATTAAAGTAAGACATTAAATCTTAGAACACAATCAATATTCAAACAATATGATAAATTCAAGAATTAACGTAACACTTTCCTATCATAACTCCACATAGTGTTTTTACGACATCAGTTAACACTACGTCATTCTTAACTACGAATTAAGGTAAGAATTCTAATTCATAATTCAAAAGCACATTACTAACTTAAGGTAACAAATGAAACTAATCATACAAATGTATCAACAAATCACGCAGCTCTGTAACGAAGAAACATTATATTAATTACATCATGGTAAGCGTGGATTTGAAACAAATACCTCGTGTTTTCGGTGCGCCTCTCAACCGTCGTTTTTTGCGGTCTTTCTGGTCTATTTTTTTACGGAGGTACTTCTCTAAAATACTCTCCGGAGTCTTTATTCCAAAATAATACTACACTGTCCTCTCTTGTAGAGGTACTTCCAAGACTGAAGTAATTTTAACTAGTGTTACGTGCTTAGGTTCGAATAAGCAGCAACATAGAAAGAAGTAAAAATAACAAGCTTTTACAAATTTAACAAACACTGTATTGAGTACAAATATTTTCATAAAAGAAAATACTTAAACTTACGGTTTTAGAGAATCAAGTCCAAAAATTAGTCAAAAAAGAATTCGCAATATAATTCGCTAATGAAATTGCAAAAGTCCCGATAATAAAATGTCCTATTAGTTCCCGGTTCGAATCTTGACGATGTAATCCAATATGGACGACGATATCACGTGATGAAGTCAGTTTTAGTTTTATAATAATTCAAATGAGCACAAGTAATTTATAGACAAATAACACAATAAATTCCTCTTGATCCCCAACGATTGAAATGATTTACACTCAAACAATAAAACACACATCTTTGTATTCCAAAGCCCAGACTAACTGCTGAACTGTTCTCTCCCAAACAATAATTCAAATACCTGTTTTTACGTAACCAGGAAAGTGGTCACGACCTTCCAGATAATCTCAGAACAATCTCACGTTCAAGAAATCACGCAAATATCATATGACCCAACTAAATTAGAAAGATGTTTATACTTTACTCCATTTTGTCCTTGGAATCAACCAATCATTTTAAAACCTTGTTTACAACTCTGATACCAGGTCAGAAATGAGGTCAACATCTGGTGTTTATTCGTAAAGTATATAGGTCATCCATTTCTAGAAAATCTCTCCCAAATAACGAATTTTAAACCCAAAATGTAAAATTTGAATCTGACAAACAAAAGTAAATGATTTAAATCAAATTCACGTAACACGTGTTTGATAATATATTCCAAAAATGTCTCGTGTAGAACACACCCCTTATTCAACAGTGACCAATCAGAACAAATATATTTTCTCGCGCTTTCCTTTGAAAGTCGCTTACATCAGCGTATCAAGATGGCACGCTTTGGTTTAAAGTAACACTATGCCTGTTTCAAATGAAACCCTTACATATTCATGATAAAATGACCCTTTCAGAAGGTCACTTCGGTCAGTACTGCTCTAAACAAACACAGTTAAATTGGTGAACCGGTTATACCAGTATCTCTTTGTGCAGAATGTCCCATAAATCTAACAAATGGCTGCTGGCTAGAATTAATAGTTATTTAATAGACCGAAAATTTGGCACTTCACACATTCTACCTATCTATTTACGGAGTAATATGCATGCAACATCCAAATTATGTTTGTCGTAATTCAATGTCTCTGTTAGAAGATCTGTCATAGTATATCATTTACTCATGAAAAGAAAGTAGGTAATGGTGTAATAAGGTCGGATACAGTTTATTGAATAATACGAGTATTGCATATTAGAAGCTTCTTTAAAATATATTTACACGTGTGAAACCTCAATGAAAGCAGGATATTTGGACTTTGCATTCAGATAGGATAATTACACATTTATTTGATACAACTCTGCAATATCAATTTAATATATTTCTTACGGATGACATGTCTCTATATTTTATTGCTTTCATTGCTCATGTACATCACAATGTTGATTCACACGAATGAGATAATAATAAAAAAAATAACACTATATCCACTAGCTTTACATCTTATAGTTTCAGTTATTTTTTTTCCGTTTGGATCTAAAAGGAAGTAATATATTTTGGAACCTTGCCATTTAATCGCGCAGATCTTTCTGCAAGTATTCCACTGGGCAATAGAGGACAAAGTTTCGGCCGTGTGTAACGTCAGCTTTTGAGGATAGATAAGCTCACAAAAATAGCAAACACGCGCCAAGTTTCTAAGCGAGGACCTTCCAAAAATCGTGCTTTTATATTTTTCTAGGCTACAATTGTTTGTAGATACAACCTTTAACTAATTGTCCAATTGAGTGTGTTCCTAGTTGGAGGTATGTCCCCAGAATTTTAGTGTGCAATTTCATGAATTTAGTCGATATATAACAAATGTATACAGAAACGCACACTTACCCATACATAGACACACATTTGCACACCCACCCACATGTGTGTTTCTCTTCATATACCTCTGACCTTAAAGAAAAAACATTTTTCTTTCCGAAATATATAATTAATCTGTAAATCGTAAACACATGACCAATTAATATTGTTGAAAAGGAAATTATATCCTTCACGGAAAAAAATAATTGGAGTTTTAGAAATGTTTAGAAGGTTTATTTAAACATTTCACGAAAACGCCATAATCCAGATTCTAGACACATTTCATCTGCACGAAATATTAGATAATTATATTTAATTTTTAATTCATACTTCGCTAAATATCATGAACAGTACTGTTATTTTCTGTGATAAGAAAATTCAGTATTCTAACTTTCATGTAAAGACACGATTAACATCCTTTTAAAATCTCGGTTATCGTGACCCGATGAGTCACTATTGTGTGATAAAGTACATTATTTGCCATATCTTCGATATGAGTGATAAGAATGGCAACTGACGGCTATATAAAAAATTTCGCCTAAAGGATAGGATCACATATCATTCACCCGAAAGCGCTCAATAACTTAACGTTTAGTCATGTTTTTCTCAAAAAAACCTATAATTAGAGTGATAAACCATCCTCAGTCGTCATGGACTTTCTCTTGGGTGGAAATGTGTCTCATGAATGTTCATTGAACACTTGAATACGTTATGTATTATTGCATTATATTTGAATAAACTGACTGGTACGATAGTTTTTCCTTCAAGACGCAGGACCTCTTATTTCTAATGATAAAGAAAGTCATCACTTTCGCAAAAGTAGCAATCAGTCCTAACCCCCAAACCCAATCTATATCTTTACAATATTTTGAAGTAGTAGATGCTGCTAGCTTATTGTCCGATTTTTTTGGGTGGGGTGGGGTGGGGGGTATGGGGCAATAATATAAAAAAAAACGAGTTATCTTATTTACAGTTCTTTCGTGATAATTTTTTCACGTTTATTTTTTTTACAATTTATTCAGTATATGCTTCATGCCTATCGGCAGCTTGTGAAGCACACTGAGACTTTACAGGTAAATAGATACGTAAAGCCCCATTTAAACTAGAAAATGGGTTCAAGTCAATCGACATGAAGAACGAAGAAAAGAGAAAACAGGTAATTCAAAACGTAATTTACACCTGGCTCTAAGCATTTGAATTTAATCTGTCTCGCATTTACATTGAAAACAACTGATATTATTTATTTTTTATGGCGGAACGCTATTTTTTAAATGGCTCCTAAATGTTCTAGCGCTTCCGTTCTTTCAGTTCAAACCTTGTGAAACGATATATTTATTATGAATGGCTAACTAAATGACGTAACAAAAACGGAACTATTTATACAATGTTCAGACAATATATATTCAGGAAGAACTGCGATTTTTATAATAAATAAGATTATTTGCATCTCTCTTTATGTCTCTCATTTGATGATTGTTGATTTACCATATTGCATATACGAACGTTTATTTTGGTTTGCATTGAACTCTAATATGTCTTTCCCAAAAATTAATTAGTACCTCTTTTTGGTTCAGATCTTTTGTTACATTATTATCTTTTTGAGGGAGTATTTTGCATGTTTTGTTTGATTAATTAACTAGTTTTTTAAATCACATATTTTTTAATTAAACATTATCAAGATACGTATAAAACAAAAAAAAGCATCTATTTATGTGCGTGCTTTATATACCATTGTAAGGATTGAACAGGAAAATTGCACAGTTTTTAAGCTGGTTAAGAAGGTAATGCGTTCGATTCATGACTACAAGGTTGCGTGTTCGATTTCTACCATCGGACCATTCTTGATTGGGTACTGCGGTGTTTACTTGGGCAAAACTATTTGCTGTGTAGTAAAATACTTACCGAAATCAAACTCATAATATGCATAACTTAAAAAAAATATTCTAAGGTTGATTCGATGATTTGTCTGAAACACTTTATCAGATTATTTTGCAGGAAAACTAATTTTTTCCCCAAACTATCCTCTATCTTTTACCTTGTGTTCCCTAACAACCACATGTATTTCTGACAGAATATCAATGACCTAATTAAAGTTTCGTTATCGTTAGCTAGCCGAATGTTTGTTTAGTCTCGTACACAGACTTCAATGAACGTGTGGGATGTAGATAACACAAATATCTGCACATTCTTATGAACACGTGTAATCGTTGCTTATTTATCTCTTGGACAGATCGCAACTCGCATGCTACGTTTCAAACAATACCAATATTTACCCCAGTCTTTTTACACGTAAGGTCTCATGCTAGAATTTCCTATATACACGACCTGAGGGCGTTTATTAATTAAACACATACAAATTTCGAACAATTGTTCTGCTTTCAAAACTCAGTGTAAGACCCTTTATTTTATTTCTTTTCTCCCAAAGAAGTTGAAGTGTATACACGTTACGGTTACTTATTGAGAGTGTTTTGCTTGATGTCTATATAGATGACTGGTCAAAGCTAAATATCAGAGATGCATGGAGTATAAAAAGAACGTAATCCTTGCCTAGTTGTAGCGTGACGCAGTAGTGCTCCTCAGGATGAAGCACACAGTTGGTATTATGACTGTTGTTCAAAGCAACAGAGTCGAAGTGTACAGAAGCAGTGGTTGTATAGTACTATGATTTGTTTGTATGTCTGATCAGGATTGTTAACGTAGCTTTAACAATTTTTCAGTCATTTCACTACGATGTCTGCAGTGAGGCAGTTTATAGTGATATCTAGCACTGTGGCATCATGCCGCAGTCATGTAACATGATGTCCAACCCAGTCACATTATCCTGGCACCAGACCGACCAGACCTAACACTAAGCTATTGATGCTGAGCTTCAAGCGAGGCAGCTGTTAGTACCATTTTTGTAAGTCTTTCGTATGACTGGGCCAGGGATCAAACTCACGACCTCTCGCTTCTGCGGCGGACTCTCTAACCACTAGGCCACCGGTATAGTACTATGAAGTATTAATTCATGTATTCAGTGTCCAAAAAGATAACAGAAATTGTTACATGGTTACTGAAATGCCGGTTACCATTACTTACATTTCATTTTTTGGTGTAGTACTCCCTAAAATGAAAACACATTTTATTTTCTATGTTGTACATAGAACTGTAACTTAAAAAGAGACCTAAGCAGAAGTGTAGATGTGCAAGGTAGGTGACGATGCCCTATATTTTGTATGATAGTGTATTATGCTTTTCAGGTTGCACGCACATGTAAACTTTAATGACCAGAGAAGTTATTGTAATTAAAATATTAATTTTAGCATTAAAGGCGTACATTTACAAACGACATTGTTAATCAAGGTATAGCTAAAATTGACCAAAGAATATAAGTAACCTAATGATGTGATATCTTGCAATCAGAAGGAAAGTTTCTAAGATTGATGACACCGCTCAGGTGGCCTAAGTGGTTAGAGCGTCCCCCTCGGATGCAGTAGGTCGCCGGTTCGAACTTGGCCAAATCATACCATAGACTTAGAAAAATGGTACTCTCAGCTGATTCATTTAGCGCTCAGCATTACGAAGCTGGTGTTAGGACTGATCGGTCTGGTGTCAAGATAATGTGAGTGGATTTTAGCATCGTTACTGGGATCGTTATGGATTAATAAAAACTTATGTTAAAATCAAAATGATTTTAAGCACCGATGTATCATGGAACCATGATGATTTTAAATATCAGTTTATTTTGGGTAATTATTTTAATTAGTTTTAACTAAAATCATAATGATTGTTATTGGAATAATAATGATCTTACACACTTGTTAATATTTGACCATAATTATTTCAATCAGGGGTCGTCGTTGGAATCGTAAAGATTTTAACACCAGTTTATGCTGGAATCAAAATTATTTTATACACTAGTTTCAGTAGATTTATCAGAAACGTATGGCAGCTCTACAACTTCATTGTGTTTAAATTTATCAGATATTTACTTTTCCTAAAATCAAAAGATTTCTGGATTGAGCAAAATGAGTAAAGCTTACAAAGTATTCAAATTCGTTATTGATATCTTGTCAGTCTCAAATATTACATATTCTTGCAGAAATTCTACAGTATGCCATCTTCCAGTTTCCATGTGAGTCTATTATTCAAAGCATGGAACACTGAGAAGTCTATTAAACATTTTAGGAAGTATGTGTGCCGTGTTTTTTTAGCATGGTTCAGAATTTAAAATTTGTTTAAACACCCGTTCTCCTCAGATCAGTTCTAGGTTAGGAAAAAAAATCAACAATAGTGGAATAAAAGGTACGAGATATATCTCTACTCTATATATCGTGTGCGCCTTGTAAATAAATACGATCCAATTGTAAAGAACATGGACTTTGATAGACCGACGCATTATTCAGTGGCACTTCAGGGTCAATGTTGTTTGTTGTCTGATTACTTATAACTTGAAGCAGTGATCCAGATCTGTCAGTACGTTACTATTCAGAGGGTTTTCATCTTCATTAAAACTATTCTTATCTCATGACCTAGATGACCTATTTAACCTATGACCTATCTCATGACCTAGATGAACTGTTTCCCTATCTAATTCAAGTTAAATTCTTTTAACAAGTACTGTCTGATTATCGAGAATTCGTGTTCTCGTTAAAGGGATTATTTGAAGCTGATATTGTGCAAAGTAAATTAAATCTATGGTTGAAACAGTATTTGATTCTGTTAGTTGTTTTTGTTAAATATGATTTTAGTTAAAATATGATTCTGAGAAAAGCCGAACTTGAGAAGCGAATTTTGTAAATGTATCGATCCATCGATAATAGGCAACAGGTGTTATTCAACGTTTGTTAATCGACAAAATACAGCTATAATTCATTGCAAGGTATACGCTTTATGCCGCAGACAAGTAACATGCTATCCCACCCAGTCATGTTATCCTGAAACCAGGCCGACAAGGGGCCCCGAGTGGCCGAGTGGTTTAAAGCGCTCTCCGTTACAGATCACTGCCATCTACCCTCTGTCTGCGTGGGTTCGGGTCAAACGTAGTTATGTGAGACAGCTTGCGAGTAGCTTCTCGTGGGTCGATGGTTCTTTCCGGGCAGTTTCCCGGGTTCTTCCTTTACCAATAATACTGGCCGCCATGTATCTATCGAGTGCTGAAAAATGGCGTTAAACCCTACAACAACAACCAGGCTGACCAGTTTTAACACTAACCTCGTACTTCTGAGCGCCAACGAGGCAGCTGTAAGTACCATTTTTCGAAGTCTTTTTATGACTCAGCCGGGGATCTAGCCCTACGACCTTATTCATCCGAGGCGGAAGCTCTAACCACTAGGACACCTGATAATAGAAAAACTGCATATTTAAAATTATGTAACAGATGGGCTTTTCGTGCTCCGTTTTAACGATCTTCCTATTTTTCATATTCAACACTTCAAAGACAGTTTTTGTAGTCAAGTAAATTTTTTTTTCGTCCCCAGGAGATCCGCTCTAGTCTTTGGTAGTTACCGGACTTCGGCTGCCGTTCGTTGTCAACATAATGAAAAGTTTTTATTTTGAAGTTCGATCCTTTGTCATGATATGAAATGAATTACATATTAAACATGTAATTTTGTAATGAAAATAGGCATATACTTCATGAAAAATACAAAAAACTGACAAGTGAAATGTTGTTGATTAATGAGAAAACAATAATTCTTTGTTATCTCAAAACTCAGGCAGTAGGTGAAATTTTATGAAAGATACATACTTTCTCATCTCAGATTATACGTGACTTTAACCATATTTCACAAAATGAGGTAAGACATCCGTTGCTTGGTATTGTTAATGGGGATCTGTTAAATAATATATAGATAGTTCTCCCCTTCCCACCATTCAGGTGCTATTGAACAGCCTTGATACTGATCTACCTAACATGATATATCGATTTAATGTGAACTACAGTTCAAACAAACCCATGTCAGAACAGATGTGCCAAGTCTCAATATTTGCCTAAAGGGTCTGGAGTCAGATGTTCACTTTGAAGAAATAAACCAGAACGTATTAAAGATAGATATTTTCAGAGATAAGAACACAGTCGTGTAACTAGAATATATTGAAAGAAAGAAATAAACAAACAAGGCAAGAAACATCCAAATAATCTACCTATTAATGTTACACCTCATTAGAGGACATACGTAACCCCTTCTTCCACACCAACTCACCTCCCCATCTTCAGCTCTTTCTGGGAAGTAGGGAGAAGACAATATAGCTTTGACTTGGGCTTTCGGATATTCGTGACCAGAATAATGGTTGACCTGTGGTCACTGTTCAGCCGTTTAGCAGTCGTGTGATAAGGGTAAAACGTTGAGCGAGAAAAACAAAGGAATAGAAAAAAGAAAACATATTCCATGTCTGGTTCTATTAGATCGGTGATATGCAGAGGAGGATCAACCTCTTTTCCAATAAAAATATAAAAACTTTAAACTCTTTCATTATTTTTTGCCATTTTAACCACATATGAAAATCGAACCATGGTACATAAGGAGAAAACCTACCGGAACCCGCTACTGAAACGCAGTTTTGGTTTTATTCCGGGTTCTTCTTCAGGGCCCTGGCCACTCGTTTGGATTGGTGGGTGGGACATCATGCAACATGTCTGCGGCATGATTCCGCAAAGCTACGTTAAAATCCAAATTAAAACACACACACACACACACACGCGCACGCGCGTAAAAGAAGAATACAAAATTACATGTATTTAATAAGAAATAATAACTTATCCTGGATAAAAAAAATAAATGACTCTTTTTCTCTGGTAAATTATATGATCGGCAAATAAATTTTGCTATCAAAAGTGTATTTAAATTGATTTTTCATGGTAAAATGTATATGGCCGTGTAAGGAAGTGTGTATTTCTCCCCAAAGAATGATTTTTAAAAACCTCAAAATCAGACTGAGCAAAGACATTAATGTAATACACCCTGCATGAATTATATCGGATTCTTTTAATTAAAAATATGCAGTCAATGTGAGACCGCAACTTTGTGTTTCATTTTTACATGTAGATGGCGATTGAAATCTCGGTTTCTTGCATATTGATATTTAAACAAAAGATATACAAATAGAAATTTAATATAGTGTGTATGTAATATTGCGCAGGAATGAAATAAGGCCTGATCAGAGGTTGGTAGGTTGTCCCGGACTAGAAGCCTGGAACTAAATTTGTTATATTTAGGTATACGTCATATTGCGTGCACTCGTGCAGAATCTTCACCGAGGACAATTTCTTATCAAAATTTGTCATTGTCTTTAGAGAGACCTAAAGATTTACGTAAAAAAGTAGTTTTCGAAGCTGAAAATAAAGGGAACAATACATTCAGTGAAATATTGCATCTTTTTCTACATGAAATCTCAACAAAACTTGGAACCAAATCTCTCTCATTCACATATAAGTGAGACTGTTTGTCCCACGTGAGAAAGCCACGTTCTATATGTTTATTAACCATGAGTATACTAAGTAACAACAAAAACAATATCATAATAATTATGATGTCACACCATGCAAAATGCATGAATATTAATAGCATTGTTTTATATTATAAAGAGAAAGTTTAGAAAGTTGAATACACGAATCTCAGTTCATGTTTATTTATGTTGCAATTAAATTTGTTATCTATATATTATGACGCAGCATCTTATGGAAATATGCAGCGATTTCTATAGCTAATTCCATGTCGATGATTTTCCATCTTTGTTTTCGCCCTTATTCAATCGAGACATTGTAGGGATAGCGTTTTATTAAGGACATAAAAAGAATCATTTTATAGACAAAAGTAAAATTAATGGATAAAAATTTATTGTTGTATTCGTGCACAGGATTTCTCAAGCTCCTAACCTCACCCTTCCTACCCTAAAATAAGAAACTAAATAATTTCAAGCATCGATATCTAAATGTGTGTTATTATCAAAATTATGCTTGGAGAGAGAGAGAGAGAGAGAGAGAGAGAGAGAGAGAGAGAGAGAGAGAGAGAGAGAGAGAGAGAGAGAGAGAGAGAGAGAGAGGGGGGGGGGGGTAAATCGCCTGACTATGAAAGGTGACAAGGTCAGCTACAATTAACTGAAAAAATTTAAACTGCAAATATCAGCAAAAGATTTAATTGTAACAAATCTATTTGACAAAATAACGACATAGCATGATGTTGTTAGACACGAAATAAAGAAAAGACATTCTCTCATAGTATATCCATTTATCTAACTTGACATGTGCTTATTGCATGATTTGGATATTGTAGACAGAGATGTTAAAATATATTTACCAATAAAGTCCGAAAAAATATCTCAAATGGGTAATTCAGTAATTGTTTTTGTTGAGGATGTACGGAATTATTTACCTTCTTGGTTATAATACAAACGTATGTAAGCTCATAATCAATTATAATTTTTTCTTCTTCTACCGTGTGCCGAAAAATGGCGTTAAACCCACTACAGCAACGTTTACTGGCTTTCGTACTGTTGTCGTTTATAAAGTAGTTTTAATTTCAATTCCGAAAGTCATATGTTACATTTTTCTTATTGATTTTAAAAGGCTGGTAAATATTATTTATTGCCACCCACTTAAGTTACTTTGTCGTTTGGTTAAGTGACACCGTTATCTCGCAGACAACAGATAACGTGTGGTTTGCAAACACGATAAATATTAAAGTGCGTTTTTGCATGGCCGTTTATCATAATTCCTATTTACTCACGGGTTTGGCTCATGCAAACATTAATATTTTCTAAATCCTCGAGATGACATATTGATCTTTGATAAGAATTCTCTGTGAGTGATTGCATTTTTCCTTTGTCTTTCGGAAAATAAAGCATAAAAGGTCTTATAACATGTAGTCTTCAATATAGTGTTGATAACGAATGAACGTTACAACAATAAGTAAGATGTCATTTGAATACATTAAATCGGGATTTATTTCAAAATAATTTTTTTTCCAGATTTTAAAAATACGTGTTTTTTTTATACATAATGAAGATGCAAGGAAATATGTCAGTTGAAAAAATTCCAGCGCACTATTAATTGAGTTAGCTGAAAATATGTGTATCTGGTGTATATGAGCGGAGAAGACGAATCGCAAATATGACACCTGGTCCTTATATTATATAACGTTTCAACCTTGTTTGAAAACGCATCTGCATTAAGTCTTCTTTAAAGTAAATATATGGATGTATGTACCCATACAAAATATATTGGTAGTTGTATCATGTGGATTTAGTCTCAGCCTGTCATCGAGTTGTCTCCCCATTGATGAATACTTGTAGACAGTATACAGGGAAATTATATAGACTCTATTTAGTTAAACTGCTACATTTAGCGTTTAACAAATTACATGGTTATTCTTGCATTTATTTAAAGCTAATATAGTTTACAATTGATTTTTAAAAACTTATTTTTCCGGTTAATATCTGACTACTTTAGCTAGAGAATGTGTATAAGATTATCTACATTGATGTCATATATAGACTGCAAATAGAAGGGGAGGGCGGCGTACGCCTTATAAAAAGGGGGAATGGTAGTAGACATATGTTTGTCATAGAATTTTTATGGTATCACAAATTAAGCTGGGCATTTACGTCCCTTTTCCTAGGAGTTCTATAAAAGATACTATGTAACAAGTGAGTTTAAAACCAACCAACCAAACAACATTTTTACATTCGTTACTGCTGAGTAATGTCATGCTTAGTATATGGAACTTGAGAGAAGTACGATTCGCCAAGTTTTCGTTATATATATATATATATATATATATATATATATATATATATATATATATATATATATATATATATATATATATATTCACAAATAACGTCGTTTCAGAACTAATAAATCTGCCCCAGAACTCACAGAACAGTTTAGTTTCATGACATGACACAAACCAATACGTATGTTTAAGATTTACGACACTTAGTTTTAAACAAACAAATAGCAGAATGACTGTATTGTTGCAAGTGAATAAGCTTTTTTCCCCTCTGATGCGAGCCTTGAGTTAGTTCAACAATTCAGTCAGCACAATACGAAACCTAATGTTTTGAATTACAAAAAAGCCAAATTAAGGTATATATTCGGTTTAAAAATTACCAACTTGTATTCATTCTGCTATTTTATCAGCTGCTTGGAATACATTTATAATGATTTTAAAAAGTATTTGCTGACAAGCTACCCTCATTCGATTGTGTTTTGTTCATAACGTGATATTTTATACAGGAATGAACCATATGAGCATAATTCTAGTTCTCAACCTCGAGTAGATTAAACGTTATGAGATTTGGCTTTTAGGTTGGGGTGGGTATGCTGGAGGCTGCTTTTCATTATAATTATGTGTATGAATTTAAATGTTCCGTTGTACGTTACTGCGTGCTTTATGGGAAGCTCCGCTTTATCCAAAGGGCTTGACTTACCCTCAAACAGTACCCAATAACGTATCATATACTGAGAAAAAGCAAGTGAATCTCAGGATTCCCGAAATGCACACAAACATGTACCACAGTAAAATTAAATTTATATTCCTAGGTTAAGGGTATGCAGTCCACTGTCTCCAAAAAGTATGCAATAACTTACCACAGTAAATGTAATGTATATACCTAGGTTAATGGTTTGAAGTCCAGTGACCCCACAAAGTATGCAATAAAGTACCACAGTAAACTTAACCTAGACATCTACAACCGACTTGCTGACATGTCATACTTTATTCATTGTTAATTCTGCAGTGTTTACGTATTGTGCAAACATAGCCATGAGAAAACAGACGTGCAACAGCTCTAATCCTGTGCCATATGTCACGTTATTAGAGAACAGAAACTTGTTTGATTAGACAATACTTTTATCTGGCCACTCGTACGTGAGTCATCCGAAAACAGATCTGTATTATTTCTATAAAACGGCAAAGTTCTGGAATATATATATATATATATATATATATATATATATATATATATATATATATATATATATATATATATATATATATATATATATATATATATATATATATATTTATATATATACATATATATATATATATATATATACATATATATATATATATATATATATATATATATATATATATATACATATATATATATATTTATATATATATATATATATATATATATATATATATATATATATATATATATATATATATATATATATATATATATATATTGAAATGGTGGAGAATATGGAAAGGTAAAACTCTTCAGATCGCAAGCTAGCTAACGTCTATATAATTCAGTTAGCTGCGTTTCCACGTCTCCACGTCTCATACTTCCATTTATACAATGTGCTTCCCGTCTTTTCTTGGAGGTATTATTTATTTAATACTACAGTAATTTCATCTTTATCGTAACCATTCCATTTGGCTAGTGCATATAGTTTACCGTCATCTGCATTGTGTAAAATTCTAGTTAACCATGTGTATGTCATACTGTTTGTCATTATAATATATGATTTGTTTGTAAAACGTCTCTTCGATATACCCTCCTATCAATTCGACCAGATTAGACACGAGTGAATCACTTGCCTGCTTATTAATATTTTCTCCGCAAGTTTGCAAAGGAAAACAGTTTTAAAATTGTTTTCCATTTCAAACGTTTTGTTTGTTTCACTGATTTTAAATGCAGCCATTCCACATGTATTGGTAATCAAGAAGGAGACTTAATGCATACCGTCGAATTCTTGATTGCTTCAACTGGCGTCATGTCAACGGATTTATTGTTACCATCTATACACGTCATGGGCGTTATTGTTACCATCTATACACGTCAGCCCATATATATATGGATATCTTGCTGGTGTGTACACATGGGTGAGACCGGTTATATATATATATATATATATATATATATATATATATATATATATATATATATATATATATATATATATATATATATATATATAACCGGTCTCACCCATGTGTACACACCAGCAAGATACTTACGCTCCTCTTCTGACAATCGTATACTCATTATTCCCACTATGAAAATAGAGGTTTTATGGACAACGTTCTGTTGCATACTAGGCCCAGAAACATGAAATGAATTGCTAATTGGAATTAGATATAAAATACACAGTGATCCCTGTCAAGAGTGTTCTTCAAACTCACATTTTCTGACTGCAGGAACAAACTTAAATACCTAATAATGTTTCTGACCTTAACTATTTTCAGCATTTGCAATGTTTTCTTATTTCATTGGGTTGTTTTGTTTGTAGTCATATCATCATAGATATAATAAAGCGCTTAGAGCTTCTAAAATTAGGCGCTATTCAAAGTACTAATTTGTATTATTATAATATACATTTGTCCGCCCCGTTTAAAATGTTGCCATATTTGATTGATATTTTTGTGTATGGAATCTAATAAAAACTAGTTTAAGTAGGAATCTTTGTTGTCCTTTAAAACGTATAATAGTTGGTGCATGTAACATTTGGACTAGGTGCTTTAAGCAATCACCAATGCTTCTGCAATCATTTTAAACATGAACAGTTGCACGTGTATATCAAATATTCCCAATCATATGTTAGACTCATTCATGAATGGCTCCACTGCTGCTTCTGCATATACATAAATACCATGTACTGTTTTAAACATTGCATTTCTTGAACTCTCTCTCTATTTTGACCTTGTAAAATTTATTAGATATCCAGGTTTTACCATCCTTTTGGCAGCGCACTGTTATGTATATTTAATTTGTATTATGTGTCGGCTTTTCTTAAAAATTATATATTAGATACATTCTTATTTATGTTTTGACTTTTCTGGAACTAAAGTTCAGTTTGTACTTGACTAGGAACATTGATTTTATAAACAGCATAATACATTGCTAATTGTTCTGCATGAATGCGGACTAAATATTCAGATCATTATTATTGTAAATATTGTTATCTCAGTCTGAGTCTAGGGCACTGGTATTATTCCACTGAATAGCCCGTTATACCTAATGTTTCCTATGTTCTTTATTATAAATTTAGAAATAAACCTTGCCTTGTTGACAACATAGAATATTCTAGATGTGAACTTTTGACCCACATCCTGTTTCTACTTTGATGCCTTATCCTTTTATACAATGTTTATTTGAAATATCTAGCTGTTGTGTTCGATAATAATCTGGATATATTCAAATTATTATTCATTGGAATAACAATGTGCTGAAAAATATTATTTGACATAAACATTAATTTTGTTTCAAATTACGAAATAGACACGTTTGGATTATATTAGTGTGACGCATGAAAAGATTGTTGGTACATCTCTAAATTCCGGGCCATTACAGACACATCAACACATTCAGTGCCTTGTCTTATTTTGTAACACCACGGGAATTTAATTAAAACTTTATTCATTGAACTGGTGACATATATTTTTTGACTATTTGGGATTTAATTTACAATAATGTATGCTCTTTTTTAAATTTTCACTTTGAATTCCGCTGAAGTAAATTATGAATCAAATTTTATACTTGTTCAGTTTTCTGCTATTGAATACATGCCAGTAGATTCATAGCATTACAAATTTTCAATTTATCATCATCAAATACATAATTTAGTCGCTTCTGATGATATCAGTGTTGATGCTACTTGTTTCAATTTTGCTTTCATTAAATAGAGTATTTTAAATCTATTTTGTTCGAACCAAAATAATGTGACATATACAGGTAATAATTTTTGCAACAAAACTCGCTGTAACTAAATGTATATCCCGTGAAATCTTGCGAAAAGACTTAGTATCGTCTGTTTGTTTGTTTCATGTTACACCCGTGAACTGTTTATATTACCTCTCCGAAAAACTGTTGAATTTAATAGAATTCAGATATGTGCCATAAATTTGAATATATATGGTATATATTGAATGGTATATTGTCTGTTTTACTCTTTTTTCAAAACATTTTGTATGCTTTGTTAAGTAGTATAACATTATTTTGTCATGTTGGTGCAGTGATTTTTAATTTTGATTGTTATTCTTCTCGAATCTATATGATATGGAATTCAAACAAATGTGAGAGGTCTAGTCATTTTTTGTATAGATACAGCGCTGTTACATTTTAACATTGATTTTTAACGTTCTCTTATTTCATGACAGGAAGCAAAAGCATAACACTGTCAGTGATCGAGAAATTTCACCTTTCTATAGGAAACTTTATTAAAAAATGTTTGATACATGTGAATATATATATATATATTCGTAGCATTTTTGTAATCTGTTGCCTGTTTTAACGTATAATTATCGATTTATCGAATTTACATACAACACTTTTGTTAAAAAAGTTTTCGTTGTGGTGTGGTTAGCAAAGGGCCTCACTGGTTTTGCTAGCATTGTCTTTAGTTGTCTGTGTGACATAGTCGCGATGACTGCGATTCTGATTTTGGCTGAAAACGGTTTTTCTTTCTTTTCTTTGCTTCTAAAAATGACATCAATATTTTGTATCGGATAATTTAGTGACATGAATATTTCTAAAGTGTGGAAATTTAGGATAATCTTTATGAAAAAATTGACCTTCTATGATGTGTATTTGATTCGTAGCACACTAGTCATGATATTTTATTTAAACCACACTAATTAGTGTTTTGAGGCCCCGAGTGGTCTAAAGCGCTGTTCGTTACGGACCACTGCCTCTGTCTGCGTGTGTTCGAGTCTAAGATTCGCCAAATGTAGTTATGTGAGAAAGCTTGCCAGTAGCTTTTCGTGGGTCGGTGGTTCTTTCCCGGGGGTTTCCGGGTTCTTCCTCCACCATTAATACTGGCCGCCATGTATAGCCTATATTGTGCTGAAAAATGGCGTTAAACCATAAAAACAAACAAACTAATTAGTGTTTTGTAGTGCTAATATAATATATAGTATGATAGCCCACCCCTAAGAAAGATCTTGCGATCTTGAGATACATTTTTCATTGATAGTTTAAACTTAGGGTAATGACTGACCCACAAAAGAAGTATTGATGCAATTTGTTCAGAGTAACCAGATAAATAGGGGATCCTTTAATATATACTGGTTAAACCGCATTGATGAGACTTTACTATAGCATAGATTAGATTGGTAAAATGGACACTCCCTAACTCCTTAACGTAAGGTATTATCTGGATATTCTTCGTATACATGTTGAGTAATTTCAGATAAGATTAAGTCTTTGTGTTAGCTGTTTCGAATATGCCTCGTGGCATACAGACGGAGTTGCTAGTATTCTTTTGAGAATAACGTATACAAATGTGAAACAAGAAAAGCGATCCATGTGTGAAATTAGATTCTGTCTCGTGATTTGAACTAATCCGGTTATTAAAGGTATTTATTTTGCAGCATTTGCCCGTTACAAAATGCCTTAGTTAACGAAATTCGATAATTGACTCATGAATGAATTATTGATTTTGCTGTTGTTGTCTTAGGGATTAATGCCATTTTTCAGAACACGATAGGCTATACATGGCGGCCAGTATTATTGGTGGAGGACGAACCCGGGAAAAACCCGGAAAGAACCACCGACCCAGGAGAAGCTACTGGCAAGCGTTCTTACATAACTACATTAGCCGAATCTTAGACTCGAACCCACGCAGACAGAGGTGAGACGGCAGTGATCTGTAACGGCAAGCGCTTTAGACCACTCGGCCAATTATTGACGAAGTTCGTCTAGACCATTTTGAGAAATGTGCGTGTCTTTATGTATTCAGTCGGTATTATCATGCTATAATCTATGGACAGATTGTAAGCAAACTTTGTGATGCGTGGAGTCCTGTTTAAAAGTTCCTAGATAGGGAACTTTTCCAAGAATAGGAGAAGGTAATGGAAGATTCATTATGCTGATTTTGCGAAATTGGAGACTACAAACTATGGGTATATAACACAGGTCTAAAAGAGATTATACCTTACGTATCCATATAGATTCAAACATCCCCTCTTTAAAGAATTTCGACATGGACCTTTAGGGGAGATTTTAGCTCATGGGGAAACCTTTAAGCCACGATAGAAGTCTTGGCGAATGTCGTCCTGAGGATTCGGAAAATTAAAGGACAAATTTAGTGAACCGTGTAAAAAATGCAGGTACACTGTTAAACGAGTATATCAATAAATTGTGCTCTAACTGAACACCTACTTTTGGTTTCAGTGCGTCTTAGTTAGAAATCAGTTCTAAGAGTTGAAAACGTTTCAAGAAAATTCATCAAAGCTGATTTCGAGAAATTGGGTGCTCTGTATATGGTAGGCATAACAAAGCCCACATGGAGATCGATTACCTTTTTAGTCCATGTGTGGAGACTAAAGTCTACCCTAAAATGATTTCGATATGGATAGTTATTTAACAGTTCGTGTGTTGTGATATATTTGACTCCCGAGGAAGTATTGACGAAGTTCGTTTGGACCAATCGGAGAAAGAGGATCGTAAGTATGGGAACCGGTAGTATTAAACGGTTAATGCCTTCATAATCAGTGAATCAACCCTCTCTACGTGTGAACCCATTTAAATGTCAGACATTGTTTGAAAGTTTCTCTTTAGTTATAGAACTGTTCGAACCGTATCGTAAATTAATAAAACATTTATTGAACATATTTGAATCGAGAATAAGTAACTAGTTTCTTATTCATTATTAAACTGAAAACTGGTTATTTATTCCGACATTAATTGGGAATCACGAATACGAAATAAGTAACCATCTTGATGTAAATGAATGCATCTTGTAATTATTTTCCAGGAGGTCTTTGCCAATTCCACCAGGTAAGTAACAAGTGATGTGACGTAAAATAACTGTTTATCATCTACCCATTTGCAATCAAGGAAAGAACACATTCAAATATGAAAACAGTAAAACGCTACGATCAAAATATTTTTGCCATTCTATAGACTGCCCATATTGCCAGAAGGCGGTGCTGTTCCCACTCTGCTTCAGCTTCGTAGACTATGCAATCAAAAATTTGTCAGTTTTAAATCCAAGTCAATAGGAACATTAAATTTGAAATTGTGTTTCAGGTCCTAATTCTCCACCAACAGTGATATCATGTAACAAATTTAGCATTACAGCATGACAACACACACTAAAGTACTGAGATTCTTGAAAGAAACTTTCCTTAATAACACCCAGTGTTTAAGCCAATGCATCAATGCTTTTAAATGAGGCATTCAATCGGTTGCGAAAGCTAAAACTTGTTTGGACATTTAGCAATCAACCCAATGTAACGTAAACGGTACACTGGAGAATAGAGCTCTGTTTTGATAGTCATCAGCACCTTTAGGCAAACAAAACTGATAACACGCATGCTTCAGGAGATACGCCTATATAATACCTCTGAACAGAAAGACCTGTCTTCTGTTGCAAAACCGACTTCAGTGCTTAACCATAGACAACTGATATCGTAAAGTAACTATATACTTCCATTCCCGGTTTCACTACGAGGCCTATTCAGTTGAAGCATACGTAGTTAAAACAATTACTTATTATTAGTTGAATGTCACCAGTCGGAAAAGACTCCTTAGAATCTATCACAAATACCGGACATGGATAATCAGTGATGAAGACTTGATTGCGCACGTTGTTTTTTGATAAAGTATTGTACTATGTCATCAGTCATATCAAACACAGTGGACATTACATATTGCTTAGTAGACATATTATCTTTAATACAAAACTGGCCGAAAAAAGTTGCAATATGAAAACTGCATTCTGCATGAAGATGTTTCATGTGATTACAGTCGTATTGTTTGTCTGTCTGGATCACACGTACGGAAGTGCGGGTAAGCTGACAAGTTAACACTTTTTTATCTATGTATACCTGTGTGTACATTTATATCTGAATGTATTATTATTATTATTATTATTATTATTATTATTAGTAGTAGTAGTAGTAGTAGTAGTAGTAGTCGTCCAATCATGCTTACATTCATCTCTCTTTCCTTCCCGCCTGCTTTTCTTCTTCTTCTTCTTCTTCTTCTTCTTCTTCTTCTTCTTCTTCTTCTTCTTCTTCTTCATAACATTATTGTTGCTCTTATCATCATCATCATCATCATCGCCATCATCATCATCTTTTTCTTTTTCTTCTTCTTTATTATTATTATTATTATTATTATTATTATTATTATTATTATAAAAAGAATATATTGTGTTCAACACACATGCTAATGCATTTTCAAGCTATCTGTGTTTCTTATAAATGAGGTGACAGAAAGTATAGTCTCTAGAAGACAAATATGAATGAATGCACATGGCAAGGAGACACTGTTTGGTATATCATGATAGCTGCATCTATATCTTCTGTCGAGATAAGCGATATTTAACCATTGAACATGATCACACTGCCGAGTACACGAATGTCTTTATCAACAGGTATTAAGTACCACTTATGTTTAATGATATATATAACTGAGCATACACACACACGCACACACACACACACACACACACATAGACACACACAGGTGACTGGCTGGCCGAGTCGTTTATCTTAGGCGCTAGCCTACAGGTAGATAATCGACATCTCACTACTGTCCGCTTTTATTTTAGTCTCGGCCAACGTAGGCATGTGAGAAAGATATGTGTGTGTGTGTGTGTGCATCAATGGAATGCATATAAATCCAGTATAGTGCCATTTTAATTTTAATTCTTATCGCGATTCCTATGCGAGAATATGAAATACATTTTTAATATAAAAAAAAACGTGATTCGAACGCAACAATAATACTATTAAGCACCTGGATAGCTATTTTGACATATCAAAATCTGAATAGTATTTGACATGGAAAACATCGTTCAATGCAAGCTATTAAAGTGCATGTATGAAATACATATCTGAACACACCGTATGTTTTTAACGCTTTATCTTATCCAGATAGTATTGGTATTAACGATTCATCTTGTTTTCTTTTTTATCCATTGACTTTGTTAACTTTGTTAACTTTGCTACCAATACGCCGGCTGATACATTATCCACGTAAGGGATACGCAGTGTATATAGATAAATATATAGGATTATTTAAATGTCTTCAGAACGCAATGATTCCTTATGTATATTGCTATTTGACAACACATTGTCAAAAAAGTTAGAAAGTTTGGAGACTGCCAAATGATATGCACCTCAAAAAAGCTAATTTATTAAGTACACACAAACGACAGCCTTGCTGCCGTTACAAGGCACAAATACTCGGCGTCCTTACGCAGTAAAATGATTCAAACTATACGTGAAAAGAGCCAGAACGATGCCTGCTGAAAGAAATCAGAGCGAATATATTAGTGGATAGAATAAAGCAATGAAAAGGAGAAAACACTCGCGGATCGAAAATACATAAACATGACAAATATTTTTTAAGAATAAAGGTTTTAAAATAATTTCTGTAACGGCTACTGATACTAATGTGGCTGAGCTTTAGATTTTACAAGGGACATAAACAAATCCTTGGTGATGTCTCTATTGTGTTTACGCATTTATTCGTTAAAATAACATCACAAACACGCTTGTTTACCGTGTCTTTTAGATACTTTTGCCTCACTCTGACGACACTGTTGTCAGAATGAACCGATTTCCTTTCAGACCGTTTACGGGAGATGTTGTTTATATGCGGAAATGTCTTTCATAGGGACATGATAGCTCATGTTTAACCAGGTAAATATCGCATTGGTGTTGAAACATCAGCCACATTATACGTCGTAATAGGATTTTTAACTTGTAATTTAGCACAGGGACAACGAAAACACGCTGTCATATACATTGCACAACACTTGACCTAAAATGTGGTTTGCAGATTAAACATGAATGTTTACTTTGTATCAAATTTGCTGGACTTCCCGTGCAAGTTACTGATATTAGTCGACGTAATTTCGCACACTTCAAAGGAAATCTAAAAGTTTAAATATATATAATACATTTAAAAATGGGTAGATAATTTGCAGCGTCGAAGAACACACACACACACACACACACCATTAAGGATGGATTATAATATATTGGGCTCAACTTGCAATAATGTTTATGTTCTTGTAAAAATTTAGTTTTATTTTTGTCTAGGAGACCATCCAGTTTTCGGTGAGGCTGAGCGTTCTCTCTTTTCACCTCATCTGCGTATTCTATGCTTCGACCTGGCCACGTATTCTGCACACTTTTTGAACAAAAACTTTACTATTCAGTGATAAAAGAAAACATCATAAGCCATAAATGTGCTTGAAACAAAGAAATATATTATAAGCGTTGCACATTTATGAATTAAAACATGTCTTTGCAGGATCCTCCATGTAATGGACACCTTGTAATTAGTATATTTATAAAGTTATAGTATTAATTAATTTTACTGGAATATCGGCATCATTTTTCAATTCAATGACTTTCTCATTGATGGGTTTCAAGTTGGTTGGAAATTATTTGTGTCTTCATAAGTAAAGACACTGTTACATTAAATAATTTTTTTTTAATCTCGCTTTGCTTTCTTTTACTTTCTTTTACTTCACTCTCTCTATCTCCTACTTTATTAAACAGAGCGTGTAATCTGTACAACGTATCAGGAAAAATATGTTTTTTCCAGCTTCAAGGAGAATCCTAAGTACATGAGGACTGTTCGCCGTTTGAGACTTGTCGATGTACAATTTTAGAATGATTTCTATCATTGTAATATATCTTTTTCATTTACTAGTACAGTATTATTAAGTATATATATATATATATATATATATATATATATATATATATATATATATATATATATATATATATATATATATATTATTAGACTAAGCCATAAGTCTTACCATGTAAAATCGACTTTGCATGCGATGTAGCTAAATTGTATAGCCCTTTCACTCACTGATTCGTGTATAGTTTGCTAGTGTCTTTTCCTACTGTGTAATTAAACAGAGTGTGTCCTTTTTCAAAGTATTCAGAAAAAGAGTGTATTTTTAAGGATTTTCTTTTATACATTTATATCCTAGCTGTGGCTTTCAAATATTCTAAAGGTATAGTACCAGCTCCAAAACTCTTATCAAAGAAACCCTGCTTATCATCTGGACTAAGTCCGCTTCGTATCCGTATTTTCCGTAACTGCTAGAAGCCCGAACACATATGGCATCAGAGGAGGTATTCTGCTTCCCACAACCATAAGTGTTACAGTATTTATGAATTGGGAATAATTATACCGAAAGAAGCCCATATATATATATATATATATATATATATATATATATATATATATATATATATATTCATGTCTGTACACTAAATGGTATTGAATTAACAGTTTTTAATATTTCGTACCTTCATATTAACCTGTTATACATATCCACGTCGTTTTATTACTTTTATCTCTTATTTTATCATCTAATCTTCGGTTCACATATCACTCATACAAAGCAAAGTACATGGTGTACAGTACGTGTCAGGGATAATATCTAATAAGTATCCAATACAGCAGTGAATAACGAAGAACCTGTTGATATGATCAAAGGTGAAAAGCCTAACAATGACACGCTGAATCTTATGCTTAAGGCAAGCGCTAACATATCAATGTCATGATAAGCAACACAGTTTTTCACTTGATGTAACTCGTCCGAATTTTTATCTCTGACGCCTGGGTATGCTTGAAGACTAAAACTCCCGCAAGTTGAATAGAGAAATAATGGAGCAATTTGTCTGTCGCTCAGTCTCCCTCAAACTACAATCGTTTCCACGTTCCAAATTTGTACCATATCAATAGGCATGGCACATATTATATCACGAATACTAAATTAACGGACACACAAATGGATAAGCTATCGCTTGAGTTAGTCACTAGTTGATGGTACTGCATTTATTCTCTTTATTTAACAGATGTAGACCAAAAACAATTTTTCACTAAACTTTTAATTTGAAAATTATGGAATTTTACTGAATGGTATGGTTGGTAATTAAAGGAAATATTAAGTACACAAACGAATAATAGTTGCTAATTTTCTCCACTAACATTAAACAATATATGTAAACAATTTTGATACACCAAGTATGTATACAGCCAGTTTGTGATGATCAGTTCATTATGGTCAATTCGTTATGGCCAGTTTGTGATGGCCAGTGTGTTATGGGAGTATTTTAGTACGAAATAGTCCGTAATCACATAGTCTCTCCCTTCGATAATCGAGCAATCTCGTTTGCTTTAACGAGAATGCTACTTCAGACCCGCGCCTTTGCAATCAGACATTTCAATGTTTCCGATCTATTTAGGTCGCAAGTTCAATAACGTAAAAGCCCAAGAGAAGTAAATGTGTGACGTGAAAGACGTCCCAATTTATTCTAAGTTCAAAATTTGATCGTTTGAGGAAATTAGTTAATTTCTGTAACATAAGCAAATGAAACTGATATTTTCGTTTCATCGGTGTTAAATTTATGAATCGTAATTAATATTTTGAATCTTCAGTTTGCGTATGCTCACGTTAATCTTTTTCACCAGTGATATAATGTATTCATCCTGGTATTTTGATCATCAGAATCTATAAGTTAAATTGAAAGTTGTATTTTTTTCATTAACCCTTTACATCAGGAAGACGGCTTAAGTTTTGATTACTAAGTATCCAATACAGCAGTGAATAACGAAGAATCTGTTGATATGATTAAAAATGAAAAGCCTATTAAACAGTTATGTATCACACGTAGGTATTCTTATTACGAAATTGAACGAGGGATCAATCAGATTTAAAGATTAATTTTAATGAAAATCAGATATCGGAAAATAACCAGGTTATCTCGCACAATTGGAATGACGATCTCGACATACTCTGTAGAAAGAAAACATATCCCAGGCCACAAGGAAGCAAACATGAAGTACATAACATATATTCCTGAATAATGCCAAATTTGAGTAGGTAAGTGGGTTTATGGTTCTGAAGAAATCGTTTGTTTTTCTTGTTTGAAATTTGAAACAACATTTATCAACAAACAAGCTTTGACCTTTCAAATTAAATATATTTTAAACCTCAAACTCTACTGCGTGAGAAACGTCAAGCTGCTCAACTTAATGATAATAAATCAGAAACAGAACGAATTAATCAAGTCACTAGAGATCATTCTGAGCATAAATTACATAGTCTAAAGAGACTTGAAATTCATCAGTCAACACACAGACACAGACACACACACACACACACACACACATGTTTTCTTTGCAGTCATTGTTTGGTATTGGTCCTAGTAATAAACAACAAAGCTGCATATTCAGTTTTGCTAAGTGTCCATATGTATGGGAAATCTCACCTTTTACCAGGAAATGATTTGATGGGATCAATTCTAAATAAATACACAATGTTTGCGATCAATCCCACATTTTCATGAAAGAGATTGCTGTGAATCTAGTATAACTTGGACTGCTAAGTACGATGTAGGATTGATTTGAAGTTTGCTTAATAAGATAAATTTTGGATCGATCCCATGTTTCCTGGAAGTAATTTTTTGGATTGATCCGACGATTGCTAGGTAAAAGATTTTTGTTTGATATGACATTCATGTGGTTGATCCCAATATGGCTATGAAAAGATATCTGGGATCAATCCCACCCTAACCTAAAGGCGAAGTTTGACACTGATCCTAAGTCTGCCCTAGAGACAATTTGGTGGATCGATCCTAAGACTAGTTTGTGAACCTGTTAAAAATATTAGTATTTATTTAATATTTGTCTGGAAAGTTATTTTGGGGATTCGTCTCGTGTTTTCCTGGTAGATAATTGTTGGGAACAATCTCATGTTTTCTAGGGAAATATTTTTTTCGATTGATATCAACCTTGACTGGAAAGATTTTTTTGGTACAAATCAATTGAAAGTGTGACTGCTAAGATATTTTTAGCATCAATCCAAAGTTTGCCTGACAAAAGTTTTGTTTTTTTTTGATTGGTGAAATAATTTTGAGATTGATTACAAATGTGCTTTGTTAGAAACTTTGGAATCGATCCCATATTTCCAGTTGAGAAATACGATATTTCCCCTGTACCTTGATACGGTATACCATGTTTCTAGGGCGGTGGAAAGCATTGAAGGATTGTTTTTTGCCTTTTAAATGTGGTTCATTGTTCTCTATATAATTTGATATAGTGATATTTATTTTTGATTATGCGTTAATTACATGTATTTGTGCAATGGCTGAAGAGGATCAAAATGCTTAATAAGTGGGTGGGTTTTTCAGGCACATAATCAACTTCTTTTTAACTGATAACAGCAAAGGGTATAAATCGCCAAAAAATGACCTATGACTTTAAACTTTAAGCAGAATATGTTTCAGCATACGGTCCACTAGAAAACTAATTACTGCGGTGCGTGCGTCGTGTACACTTGATTTGAAGGACGCCTCTCGTTCACCTCCAGCAATAATAATAATACATGCTCACCATCGTATGTATGTTTCAAGGGGACGATAATATTTATGTTCAAGGTGACAAAATACACGTCATTTTGGTTAACCTTTTCAGCTGAATATACAACTGGCTAATATCATAATGTTTTGGGGAAACTCAAGATTTATATCAGTCTATATAAATAAAATTTTAATGTGAACATAAAAAGAAATTGAGTCATTTATTATATTTTGAACAAATATCCTGATTTAGATCGAACATCATTGTTATTGAAGTCGGTCTGAATCCTCGATACCGCAAATTCAAAGACATAGGCTTCCAGAAAATAGGAGAAATATAAAATGAAGCAATAATAATACCGGCAATCTCATGCTACAATGAAAAACAAACAACAGTTAGAACAAAAACAACAAGAGTAACCCCCCCCCCCCCCCCAAGTGGTTAGAACGTTAGCATTGGATGAGCGAGGTCGCGGATTCGAATTCTGACCAATATATATAGAGTTTTTTTAACCAGAGATATATATTGTCATCGACATATTTTTATTTTTTGAAACATAATAATCATATATATATATATATATATATATATATATATATATATATATATATATATATATATATATATATATATATATATATATATAATGATTATTATGTTTCAAAAAATAAAAATATGTCGATGACAATATATATCTCTGGTTAAAAAAACTCTTTTTAGGTTGTCAAGGTACATATTTATATAAAAATAAGTAAATACACACAAAAAATCCAAACCAAAGACCTAAAATAATGCCATAATACAACCCAATATATGTATATTGCTTAAAAATTAAAGATGAGAAACATATGCATGCGTACACATTTTAGGCATTGGTCCCCGTGTTGCCGTGTGGTCTATTACACTCGCCTTAACCGATCACTTCCGTCTCACCTCTGTCAGCGTGGGTTCGAGACTCGGGCAAAGCCAATGGGTGCTTTAATTTAAAAAAAAATGATTAATCAGTTAATTACCAGGGATATGCATCTCCCATATTTCGAATCGATTTTGATTCGAAGGTTGCTAGGTAAATGATTTTTATAACACATGTTTGATATGACATATATGGGGTTGATCCCAAGATGGCTATAAAGATGTATCTGGGATCAATCACATCCTTGTCTGAAGGAGATGCTTGACACTGATCCTAAGTCTGCCCTTGAGAAAATTTGGTGGATTGATCCCAAGACTAGCTCGAAAACCTGTTAAAATATTAGTATTGATCTAATATTTGTCTGTAAAGATGAATTGAGGATTCGCATCGTGTTTTCCTGGTAGAGAATTGTTGGGAACAATCTCATGTTTTCTAAGGAAAGTATTTTGTGGATTGATCACAAGCTTGACTAGAAAGAGACTTGAACGTGTGACTGCTAAGATAATTTTTTTGCATCAATTCAACTTTTGCCTGACAAAATTTATTTTTTGGATTGGTGAAATAATTTTGAGATTGATTACAAATGTGCTTCGTTAGAAACTTTGGAATCGATCCCATATTTGCAGGTGAGTAATTCTTATGAACTTTCCCTTTCACCTTGATAAGGAATTCCATTTTTCAAGGGTGGTGGAAAGGATTGAAGGATTGTTTTTGTCTTTAAAATGTGGTCTATTTTTCTCTAAATTAAATGAGATAGTTTCAAAAAATGAAAACTTGGGAAACAAAATACACCGATATTGATCAATGTCATTGGCGATCCTGCGATACTTCAAAATGTTCACGTACAGGGAGTAAAATTTCGACCAATGACATTTATTTTTGATTATAAGTTAATTATTTGTTTAATGGCTGAAGATGAATGTGGTTCATTGTTCTCTATATAATTTGAGATAGTTTCAAACAAAAGACAACTTGAACCGCTCCGGTGGCCTAGTCGTTAGAGATTCCGCCGCGGAAGCTGGAGGTCGTGGGTTTGATCTCCAGTCGAGTCATACCAAAGACTTACAAAAATGGTACTAACATCTGCCTCGCTTGATGCTCAGACTGGTCAGCCTGGTGTCAGGATAATGTGACTGGGTGGGACATCATGCTACGTGTCTGCAGCATGATGCCCGAGTGCCAGACATCACTATAAACTGCCTTCCTGCAGACATCGTAGCGATATGACTGAAAAAGTGTTAAAGCTACGATAAAAATCTTAAAAAACAAATAATCAAAGAAAACTTGGGAAACAAAATACACTGATATTGTTCAAGGTCATAGGCGATCTTGCGCAACTTCAAAATATTCCCGTACAGTTGTACAATTTGGAACAATGAATTTATCTTTGATTATTTGTTAATTGCTTGTGTAATGGCTGAAGAAGATTAAGATGAATAAGTGAATTTATTTTCAGGCACATAATTAACAAATATACTTCTTTTTAACTGATAACAGCAAAGGATATAATTCGCCAAAAGTGACCTATCCTTTTGACCATTTAGTACCATATGTTTTAGCGTACGGTCCACTCGAAAACTAAGAACTGAAGTGCGTGTTTCGTATACACATAATTTGAAGGACGCTTCTCGTTCACTTCCAGCGATATAATAATACATGCTCACCATGGTATGTAAGTAGGTGGATGATTCAAGCGGACAAAATACACGTCATTTTGGTTAACCTTTACAGCTGAATATATAACTGGCTAATATCATACTGTTTGGTGGAAACTTATAATTTGTTTCAGCCTATATAAATAAAATTTTAATCTGAACATAAAAATTGAGTCATTTATTTTTTTTTGAACAAATATCCTGATTTAGATCGAGTATCACTGTTATTGAAGTTGGTCTGAATCCCTGATACCGCAAATTAATATACATTGGCTTCCAGTAAACAGGAGAAATATAGAATGAAACAATAAGAATACCGGTACCGAATGTTATACCCCCAAAAAGTAGAAGCATCTAAAACCTAAATAAAATTGTGATAATGTTTAAGTATTGAACTTCATTTCGATTAAACCGCTTCGGTGGCCTAGTGGTTAGAATGTTCGCCTTGGATGAGAGAGGTCCCGGGGTTCGAAACCCGGCCAATATTTATAATGCTTAAAACAAGAAGAAAAAAATGTCGATGACAAAATATATCTCTGGTTAAAAAAAAATCCTTTCTGGTTGACAAGGTTCATATTGGTATAAGAATATATATAGTAACTACACAAAAGACTCCGAAACCAAAGACCTAAAATAATGTCACAATTCAACCTAATATATGTATATTGCTTAACAATTAAACATGAGAAACATATGCACGCGTATACGTTTTAGGCATTGGTCCCCGTGATGTCAAGCGGTCTATAGCACTCGCCTTAACCGATCACTCCCATCTCACCTCTGTCAGCGTGGGTTCGAGACTCGGGCTCAGCATATAGGTGCTTACAAAAAGACTTATGGTACTTACTGGCACTTCTTTCTCCTCTAATTATACTGCTCATCCCCTATAGCCTATCTTGCACTGCGAAATGGCGATAAACCCAAAACAACACTATTTTCGACTTGTGATGTAACCCATTTATTATATTTCAAAATATTCAAAAATAACATGTCCAAATAATCTCTCTTTTATGAATTACTTATTCAAAAGAATTGCTTTTCCTATCAAATAGTGTTGCATTTTTTTTATAGACGAGCCATTAATTTAGCATAGCTGCAAAACCTTGCGAATATATTTTGCTTGGTTGGTGGTAATTGCTAGAGAAAATAAGGTCAATACATATTTAGATACTCCTTTATCGAGAATATTGGAAACAATTCAATGAGCCACTCCAATAAATGTAGGTTTGATTTGAAAAATCTCTTATTAGAAAAACTTGGGATCAATCTAAAGAATGTATAACCAAACTTGGATCGGTATCAAAAGTCTAGTACCTGGTAAACTTGGAATTAGTCCCAAGATCACGTTCAGGCTTGTGAGTAATTCCGAATATATCTTTATAATCAAACTTTGGGGCAATAACAAAAATGTCTTAACAAAACTTGTTTTAAAAATCTGTTCTAAAAATCGCTTCGATGGGAAAATTACGATCAATACTATAACTGATTCCAATTGTGGGATAGATCCCATATTCCTGTAAAACTTGGGATCATTTGCACACGTCTCTTCTATTTAATATATTCAGAACAACCGCTTTACGAGAAAACTGTGTGATCTATTCATCTTTTTTATATTTGGAATTGATCACATACTATTTTCATGGTCAAATTTAGAATTTTTCTTTAAATCTGAACTCTCACTATAACTGCATTTGCAAATGTGTTGTGTGTTACTGGGACAATCACCTATACATGAGTGCAAATAGCCACTGTTATTTTATCAGATACTAAAATAATATTGCTAAAATGTAATTAAATACACTCGAAGTTTTCTATAAAATGACCGTTTAATAGATGAAGTAGAGGTTTTCCACAAATGAATTATTGTTGGCTATATATGGGATATGTAAGAATCCCACTTTTATGTTGCTTTGGTTATTGTTATGTAGGAGATGATCGGATGACGATATTATTGCCCGGATCGAAAAAACAGTAAAATGTAATATGAAAGTAATTTACTGAATTAAATATATATGTGCAGAGAAAAACAACATGAGCCCATCCACCCCCTTATGTGAAATATAATAATTGAATCATTTACGATAAAAACGTTCGTCATTCATTTAAGTGAATTATCGAACTCAAATTGTTGGGATGTCAGCATAACCAGGTTACTTACGGTCTATTCCAAATCACTGTTGTTGATCGGCCAGCGTTGTCGCATTTCTTTTCCATTTATTTTACTTTCCCTCCAGCATCTTCAGGTCATTAAACGTAACTTGGTTGTAGACTCATGTTTCCCGCTGTGCTGTACAAATATGGAGCTTTTTTTGCTTTGTCCTTTATTAAGACTAGCTAATACAATGCAGCTAAATCTCTCCCACACTCCCTGACACGCTTCCCTTGTACAGTTTAACGAAAAGTACTTTGGCTGCCTCCTCTCTCTCTCTCTCTCTCTCTCTCTCTCTCTCTCTCTCTCTCTCTCTCTCTCTCTCTCTCTCTCTCTCTCTCTCAGGATTAACGTTCTCCAACCGCCCAAAATTGTAACACTTCCGTTGAAATTAGAATATTGATCACGAGGCCGCAATTTACAAATAAATATTCATAAAAGCATAATTGTATGATATCCATTTCAAATAGCTCAAGATTTTCCAACATTTTGGGTCTGGTTTGTTAAAGTTTTGTCATTTCTCGTTGCATCAATATTCCTTAACATATATGTGTCACGGTTATCGAAGAGAAACTAATTCGGTTATGATCCCAAGCAAGAGAGGTTGACCATCACAAAGCTGCCAAGTTATTGAGAACGTAGTTCATACGTCAATCTTGATGGTTACGTGTCATGCTGATCAAAGCAAACGCACAAACCCACACCCACACCCACACGCATACACAGAATATATATATATATATATATATATATATATATATATATATATATATATATATATATATATATATATAATTGTGTATAATAATGTTAAGGCTTCATCTATCTTGTAATAAAATAGTACTTAAGCATCATGATGTTGCTAACAGTGAAACTTGTATCTCATTTTGCTTGGTAAATCGTGTTGATATTTTAATTGTCTGATGGTTTATATTATATGCCGTTATCATGCTGCATAGCAGTACGCACACGTCATACAGCGTATCGATATTCTGACATTATTAGCATAGAAATATACTTACTTCAAACTGCATCGAAATATGCTGATATCAAGCCGCATATCAATATACTAACTTCATACTGCATCGAAATATGTTGACATTATGCTGCATAGCAATATGCCGGTATCAAGCCTCATATCAATATACTAACATCATACTGCATAGCAGTATGCCGACATCATACTGCGTACAAAAGCTACGTCATTTTTTTTCTTCTGTTTTTCCCATGTATTTCTGTCCCCTGTGTTATTATTATTATTATTATTATTATTATTATTATTATTATTATTATTATTATTATTATTATTATTATTATTATATTATTATTATTATTATTATTATTATATTATTATTATTATTATTATTATTATTATTATTATTATTATTATTATCATTATTATTATTATTATCATTATTATTATTATTATTATATTATTATTATTATTATTATTATTATTATTATTATTATTATTATTATTATTATTATTATTATTATTATTCGATGTAGGCTCTAGCGCTATGAAGTGCACAGGCTCCGTAGGCTTCTTTCACTCCAGATATTATTGTCCCTCTGTGATACATCCATTCTAGTGACAAAAATCATAAGCTTGGCAGTTACGCTGTACGCGACTATACATTTAGCAGACATTCTTGTTTTATGGTTTAACCTTTGCCAACTTGACTTAGGCCATGTCTCGAGTTTGTGAATGATGCAGTCTATGCTAAATGTTTATAGGTGAAGTAATTCAAGCAAATGCAACTTCTTTAGTTCTTCATCCTCTACATGTCTGTTGGGTGTCTTAGTTCCATTTTCTTTTTCGTCCGTTTTGCTTTTCCATTTCAACCAAAATCAATCTGATAAAACGTTCCTCTATCGGATTTAGCACAATAAGGAGCGCGTTTCTATATTTTATCTTTGAATTTATAATTAGTTTTATAATATACTGAATCTCTATTCAATTCAAGATATACATACATACATACATACATACATACATACATACATACATACATACATACATACATACATACATACATACATACATACATACATACATACATACATACATACATACATACATACATACTCTTACTTGTTTCTAGAAGGCCATTGTCTGCAATTTTTTTCAACTCCAGATGAAGCATATTTTGTGTTTTGTACTTTTGCAAACGCTGATGGTTTAAACGAACTAAATTCATGCATCTCATTAGAATGATTGCGTTTAACATTTAAATACCAAATGTCCCTTGATAAGGTAAGGCCCTAAGAGCACATGTTTATTTCATTTAAAACGGTTTGCTAGATTATGCCCTGATAAGCAAGGTAACTAGGCTAACACGTTGTGCTAGATTCTGAATGATCCTTATTAAGGAATGCTTCTAAGAGAATAGGTGTGGCATGCCCTAGTACTAAGAAAAAGTTACTAAAATATACAACTTTAATATTTATTTTATTTATTGATTTATCAGTTAAATACACATCTTCCATATTTCGGATCGATAAGACCATCAGGTTCAAAATAAAGATCATACATGCATACACACACGGACACAAACACACATATGGAAAAGAGCAGAAACACGTATGTATGTATGTATGTATGTATGTATGTATGTATGTATGTATGTATGTATGTATGTATGTATGTATGTATGTATGTATGTATGTATGTATGTATTTTTTATGTATGTATGTATGTATGTATGTATGTATGTATGTATGTATGTATGTATGTATGTATGTATGTATGTATGTATGTATGTATGTATGTATGCATGCATGCATGCATGCATGCATGCATGGATGGATGTATGTATGTTATACGAAGTAAACTTATCGTATTACAAGTCAACTGCACTATTATTTTTTTTGTTGGAACACACTTTATACAACGAGTGGTATATTACTGATAAAGTGTACATATATTTTACTTATATCTCATACAAATACATATATTTACCCTTTGATCGGATTTATGATTTACTAAAGTCGGCTGTGTATTGACAGAATGAATGTACTCGCATCGCAGTGTCAGCTAAAAATGTAGTTCTTTTCTTTTTGTAGCTATTTACACACACCTTTGCATATTGATAAATTGATTGTTTTCGTTATTTTAGTTTCTATTTTCTTCACATTGGATAAATCAATATTATACACACTTTTGATTTAAACATGAAAGATAGTTTTAATGATAAAAATAGAGCACTACAAACCTATGGTAAGGTACGCCATATACACGAAATCTTAGCCATTCACGTACCAGCACAAGGAAATTAATGTGGAATAGAAACTAAGACAAATGACGAACCAGTAAGAGGTAATTAAAATATTTTAATATCTTTACAGTTGATCAAAATCATTATTCTACTTTCGTAAACTCTCTCTGTGTCTCTCTCTGTTTTTCGTTGTCTATCTCTTTCTCCCTATTTGTCTGTCTGTCTCTCTGTCTCTCTCTTTCTCTCTATTTGTCTGTCTCTCTGTTTCTCCCTGTCTATGTCTGTCTGACTGTCTGTCTGTGAGCCTGCCTGCCTGTCTGTCTGTCTGTCTCTGTCTCTGTCTGTCTGTCTGTCTGTCTGTCTGTCTCTCTCTCTCTCTCTCTCTCTCTCTCTCTCCACTATCGTTTCCTTATAATCTCATTAGCAATCGTTTCTCTTTCAAACGAAATCACCAACCTATACATTTATCTAATCATTCGTCTTCTCGTCCATTACTAACCATTTATTTGTCTAATTATAGTCATCACTTTTACATTTTTCTCTCGTCAATCACCTGCATGCCGAGCCATGAACTATCATTTCTTTGTTTGTACATATGTACATATTGATTCTGATAAACTTGACTTTCAGAAATCAACAGTATGCCATAATCTTTTGTCTTTGTTTACTTCTGTTTTTACCCCATTCCAAATTGTGAAGAAAAAAATACTCGTGTATAAATTATTATTATTATTATTATTATTATTACATGTATCAAATTTGCTAATGACAGAGAGAAATTCTTACGGCGCTTTGCCAAGTAAGCTATTCAGGTCAATGTCCTATGTAAATAGCCGATACACATTCCTCTGTCTTCGGGACAAACATCCTCTTGTCTCTAGAAACCACAAAGACCCCTCTTTTAACAAAGCGTGAAACACTATAACGCCAGAGAAAGTTTAAAAATGACTGATATCACCTTTTTCAGCGACTTTCAAATGAAAATCTCTTAAATGCTTACCGAGAGTTCAACGATATTACTTATCTAAACCGAACCCGCCTCCTCCCCCGCAGGTGTTGCTGACGTGTATAACACGTCATAAAAACTTTAAGAACTATTGCATGAACGTGTCAACAATTATATTCATTTTTTCCCTTTCTTTGCTTGAAACGCTTGTAATGTGTTTATCTGATGCAGTGGGTGGAAGATAGAGAGAATACATTTGGCATGCAAATTCCTTCAATAAGAAACGCAAATCAGATTGTGCTTTTGAATTATAATAATAATGCTTCTTGTTTTTGTCATTTATCGATCGTGTATTGTTTCGTGTAATGAATGGCGACGTTTACATCATCAATCTCCTCTTTACATTAATGAGAATTGTGGTCGCCTGCGGTCTCAATAGTCTCATAGTTACATTAATAAACTCTCTCTCTCTCTCTCTCTCTCTCTCTCTCTCTCTCTCTCTCTCTCTCTCTCTCTCTCATTTAATTTAATTTATTTTTCATTCTTGCTAGGGCATGATCTCAGAACATTGCTGGCTTAGTGAATACGGTGTACCAGTCGTTGCGCGTAAACTTAAAACAACAATATAAGGTCCATAATCTCAATTGCGGTACACTAGTTATTGAAGGCCAAAATAAACAACAATAAAGTCGTTAACCTCGAATGGCAGACAACTATTTTTTCGATCAAACTTAATTTTAAATAAAACACTTAAAGAGGATATATAATATTGTACGGATACTTCGTGACGTAGGCACACAGTTAGTGTCGAAGTGATTATGGAGATTTCAACAGTATCGATGTCTCGTAGAGTCTTGCATATCCTTGTCCTCTTTGTTATATTTAATTTATCATACTTCAAGTTTTGGGAGGATTCTTTCTTTTCTATTTCTTGAAGTTAAGAGTACATCCCCTTGGGCATTATTTCTCAACTCTTATACAAAACATTGAAGTTATTGATATTATAACTGAAAGCAATATTCAAGTCTTGGAAATAGTGTAACATTGAAAATCAATCTGTCAATAAACGGAATTATTTAGCCATGATATGACTCAAGATAAGCTTCTAAATGTATTATTAAGTTTCATAGCACATATTTAGAAAGTGAAAGAAGGCAAATGACTGGGGAGTCAAGTCTCGAGTTTCACTATATGTTTGATATGTTACTTTATGAAGTTGTAGCAGTCAGTCAGCAATTTTGGTAGATTTATGTGCCACGTCTGTCTGGCTTGATATTTACTTTCATTATTTCTTTTCCGTTCTTTTTTCAGTCCTAACACTTTATGGCAGTATATGCATATAACAATCTCCTGACACTGTTGAGTGTTTATTCATATAAGTTTATGTGTACATTCACCGTTATTTTAATGCACATAAACATTTTCAATTTAGGTTGTACTGACCTATTTGCATTGCCTAGGGTGCTATGTTTATTGAATATGTGCAAGCGAAACATTGGAGACAAAAAATTCAAGGCATTATTTAAAGATATTTTACGCGTGACACAATTTAAAGTTTTCGTGAATACTTTTAAAACAAATTCAAGCTTACAACCCAAAAATCCACTCTCATGCATTCACATTATGCAGATGTAGATAATTTAGATAATTTATAGATATAAGTTAGATGTCAATTTACATAGATACATACAATTTACATAAAGTCAATTTACATAAATACTTTGGACTGATATATCGGTATAATGCTAGAGGGGAGAATCAGATAAGTTGTCTATTTCTAAAGGCTATAAAGACCATAATTACTCTTAAATTAGTAAGGTATATTTCAGACAGGGTCTCTCTCATTAGAATATATACTGCATGTATATGACATATTCTTGATTATGCTGATATGGGTTAGGAGTAATTGCACGCGTGCTGCAAATGACTGATTAGAAAATGCTCAAATTTAAGCAGAAAACATTAATACAGGACTCTGGCGAGGTACACCTGTGCTTGCCTGGTATACGTAACATGTTTGGGAATCACTGGCTGGATTCATTGTACCTAGGCTGAAAGTGAATTATTAGTAAGTGTTCAAATAAAAGATGTGAACATTATTACAGGACTTGGTCCAAGTACATATATGATTGTGTACAATAACAAACTGGTAGTGAATCACTGGCAAAACGTAGACACAGTCAGAAACTGGTGTTTGTTTATAAATATCTAAACAATGAATCGGCAGAATACTCGCAGAATGCAATACCTGGTTTAATACTCTCGGTAATCATTACAACACTCTAAGTACTCATTGCAATTCTCTTACTATGTATTACCATTATTCTTAGTAATCATTATACTACTCTTAGTAATCATTACAATACTCTTAGCACTCATTACACTACTATTAGTAATCATTACAATAATCTTAGTAATCATTACAATACTCTTAATAATAATTGCAATAATCTTAGTAATCATTACAATACTCTTAATAATAATTGCAATAATCTTAGTAATCATTACAATACTCTTAATAATAATTGCAATAATCTTAGTAATCATTACAATACTCTTAATAATAATTGCAATAATCTTAGTAATCATTACAATATTCTTAGCAATCATTAAAATACTCTTAGTAATCATTACAATGCTCTTAATAATAATTGCAATAATCTTAGTAATCATTACAATACTCTTAATAATAATTGCAATAATCTTAGTAATCATTACAATATTCTTAGTAATCATTAAAATACTCTTAGTAATCATTACAATACTCTTAATAATAATTGCAATAATCTTAGTAATCATTACAATATTCTTAGTAATCATTAAAATACTCTTAGTAATCATTACAATACTCTTAATAATAATTGCAATAATCTTAGTAATCATTACAATAATCTTAGTAATCATTACAATATTCTTAGTAATCATTATAATACTCTTAGTAATCATTATAATGCTCTTGATAATAAATGTGATACTCTTAGTTATATCTATAATACGAGGTGCAATTACTTGAAATATTTTATGCAAAGGACTCAGTCAGGTAAAGACTTTTTCCCTGTTTACGACTGAGCTATGGAATTATTTCGGAGACGAGTTCTCAATTGAATTTAAATGAACAGCTTATATAAATCTTTCCGGAAAGATTTGATTAATCGAAATAAAAAAAGTCCTGTATACAAGCAAGAAACTTTCATTGGTATTTATAGTGGCATCTGCTCTAATCCGCATGCGGAACGTTAATCACAGGGGCTGTTATACATATCGATGATGAACATTGACGGCAATTGAATATAAAGCCCGATATATCAGGTTATAAGCTTTTCCGGTAGACTATGAATTGCCTTTTGTTTTAATAAAAAAAAATTAAGTTTGTGTCATTAATTGAATCAGATTATAATGTGAAGACTTCGTCTTGTTTTGTGATATATAACTGATGCTTATTGTTGACTGGTTGAGGGCATATCTGTTGCATAGATACTTCTATGTTGACATCAAGTTGGTTACTTATTCCTTATTCCTTATTTCTGATTAAATAAGGAATAAGTAACCAGTTACGTATTTCCGATTCATCTTTTTCTACTTGCATTTATTTGCTTATTCCTTATTCACATCCAGTTGGTTTTCATTCTTTATTCACAGTGCCTTAATTAATTGGTTATAACTTACTTATTGAAGATTAAAAGTCCTTCATCGCATGCATTGGTCTTGTTCTAACTCAGAGAAATAATAGTGTTCTTTGATGCCAGCTATATAAAGATGACTAGAGACAAATCACTGACTATGTGGAGGAAGGGGTTAGGATATTGATGGGTATACATAATTAGTAATTTGAGATAGGATTATTAGTTGTGCTAGATGATGGTGTCGCGTTCTGTTGTGCATGTCTCGTAATAGTATTAGTATTTGTGTTCGAAAAGCTTACTAATGACGCTGAAGTAAACGTGAAACCACAAAGAAACAACAACATCCGAGTGTGAATTTGGAGATTTCCTTTATCTGTTCATAATGTGCTTAGAGATATCTAAGGGTTTGAAAAGCCTTCATTTGACATCGAATGTTGTTTTGAAGTCCGTGGAACTGGGTAAACAAGCATAGGTTGGTTCGGCATGGCATCACGAGCTTAGCGACCTACTTTCCGCCATATTGCGGAGGTGAAAACAATTGCTAAGTAACAGTATCGTAGCGTTAGTTATGTTCGATATTGCAAACCGTTTTTGTTTACCTATATTTTGTTTATCATTTCTGTTTTCTGTTCAGGGAAAAAAGAGAAGCATAGTATCTGTATCCAGAATTCACTAAACTGTACCATCAACCTCTCATTTTGTTAGGCCTACCCCTAGTCCTCCGCCAGAATAAGGTTTCAAGTACCCAAACCTTAACGCTTGCGTTCATTTCGAAATGCTTTAGATACGACCATGCAAATATTCCCACATTTCCTGTCATTACACAATTTAAAAAATACTTCCATATTTTTGTTACATTTACAAAACGTACATAGGAAAATGCAAAGAAGAACGGCAAAAAATTTCATTTCAATATAAAATGAATGTAGATTTAAAAAAAAATGGCCTCCAGACATATCACCTTAGATTCTCCAAACTCTCAAGAATATATTTTTCGACCCTGACAAACGTGCCATATCAGTTCGTTTTACTGCTTGCCTGTAATCTGGAATTTAACATGCACCAAAATACTTCTGTATCGAATTTGCATATTATGTTGTTAAACTTTCATGACGATAATTAGGGAATCCCCCTTTTTTTGCTTCAGCGAAAATTGCGGGTCCAAGGCTGACTTTTACAAAATGTCTTAGCGCTAAGAACCCTTTTCAAGTTTTACGTGCTGTTTACTTTTTAAAAATTGATTGGCTTGTTGGTTCGTCGGATGGATGGATGTACGGACGGACGGACAGATATACAAACAGGCAGACAGACAAAATGTCTTAGCACTGATAGATAGATAGATAGATAGATAGATAGATAGATAGATAGATAGATAGATAGATAGATAGAAAGATAGAAAGAAAGATAGATAGATAGATAGATAGATAGATAGATAGATAGATAGGCAAACATACAGATACATACATACATACATACATACATACATACATACATACATACATACATACATACATACATACATACATACATACATACATACATACATACATACATACATAGATGATAGCTCATTTGATCATGTGTGTGGTAAGAAATCTTTTATTCTAATCAATACATAAATGATGATACTAATATATCTTGCCAGTGTTTTGACCTTTAGAGAGAATACATTAATGTAGATTATTATTTAACATTCGGTAGCTTTGTGAAATAAACTGATTGTCATTTAATACACTATTTAAGTTATCATTCAAACACGTCTAAAAACGGTCAACAAATGAGTTTTAAAGTCCTTTTCCGGTTTCTAAATTTCCGTTTTTATGTGTCTGTGAATTTAATTAAAAACTGCTAATTACAGTAGTCGTTCTCATGATTAACGAGATTAATGAAATGGCATGCAATAAGAGTAGTCAATTATATAAAAGAACAATTCAGGGTGGGCACATATAGTTGGCTAGTATTTTTTGCATGCTAATACAGCCAGTCTACGTGTCAGAGAGATGTATGTAGTTTGGAGTTTGCATTATAAAGGCAAATATGAACGACGGAGTGTCAAGGAATTAAGCATGGTTCGATACGATTTATAATCTATGGAAGATATAAACGACGGAAAAGCTGAGTGGTCAATAGTAGAACTTGTAGCTTATTTGTTTATTTTTAAACCTATTTGTACCTATAATAGACACTTGTATATTTATGTAGTTATTGGAGAGAGAGAGAGAGAGAGAGAGAGAGAGAGAGAGAGAGAGAGAGAGAGAGAGAGAGAGAGAGAGAGGGTGTAGGTGTATGAAACATTCTCAGTGTGAGTCAAATCTAATAATATTTAGTGCGAATTAAACCCGTACCTCAACGATTTCGATTGCAAGTTCTGTGGATATTTTATATTCATGAATTTGTTCCAACATAAGCCAAGTTAATTAAAAGAATGTGTTTAACCGATTTGCAAACATTGGTGAAACAATAAGGGGGGGGGGGGGGAATACAGCACATGCGGCACGACAATAATATCTTACTTATATAGTCGGGCCAATACTTCTCTTTAAAGAGTTTTGACATGTGACGTTTCACTGACATTTTATCTCTAAGGTGTATTGTCGAGCCAGGAAATCCTGATGAATGTCATCGAGAGGACTAAGCCAAAAACAAGGGGTAACCTGTGGGGGACAGGGTTTGAAAAAGACACACAATTCGGATCGATTAAATAGATTGTAATTATTGAACCCCTAACTAGAATATATCGATTAAATCGCCTCTCGGACAATATGTATTAGGTATTTCTTCCAAATGTAGGGAATGTTTAAGGAAAATTCGTGTAGCCGATTTCTTGGAATCCGTTGATTAATATAATGTAATATACATGTTGAGTATACGCATCTGTTAGCGCCCGTTCAAAGCAATTCTTAGATTTTTGTGATTATTGGGATTCGACGCCATGGAATATGATAGTTTCTACAGATATGCATTCCTTGCATTTATTTTATAAAACTTATAATATAATAACGCTAACTCTGTTATTCAAGTTGGGTAATGAAACTGTTTTTATTTTACTAATAGCTAAACTATCTACCGATACAAATGAATTGTTGAATCAATGTACTGCAAGTACTGAACAAGGGGTATTTAACCTAACAAACACTTTTTGTATTACTCATCTCACGTGCATGAAACAGTAATTATTGCACGATTAATCGTTGACATGAGTACTTAATGTACTTCAAAGCGATACAATATAAATAAAATAGTATATTTATTTGTCTTGACTGATAAAAGTAACAATTGTCATAAACGACATATAATGAATTTTGGTGAATTATCCGTCTTTATTGTTATTTAAATTAACAAACTACTACAAAGGGCTTTTGTTACAAAAAAACTCTCTTACACATGTATTGAGTTTCGGTATATTCTGTAGCATAACAGCACGAAATAAATTCTTGATATATGACTCGATTAATTTATTGTCAAACCCGCATTGTGCCTAGTTATTAAGAGCTGCCCGTCCAATCTCGTGTATCTTCTGGTGATAATATCAATTATACGCCAATGTCAGACAATTTTAAAAGATTTGCTTAAAATCTTACTCTTGTTGCATGGAGTTTAAAAGCACTTTTCAGTTATTGAAACAATTAGAAAGCTCTCCTTCTACCCGACCGGAAGGGTGTGTGCCAACCAATATGACCGTGCGACTCCGTTTTATGGAATTCCATATAGAACGAGATAAAAGGTATGAAACAAAAATAAATCATATAGCCAAAATATTGTCATTCGCCATATGTTTTTTTTTTACAAAGATATACGATGTTGAATTACATCATTCTCACAAATAAAATCCAGGAAGATCGGCGATTTCCAAGGAAATAAGAACTGAACCTTATCTCTTGTTTCTTATTGTTACTTATAGCAGGGAAACGTTTAGATGTAGAGAACAGAAAGTAATGATAAAATACATGGATGTTTAGTCTGTATGCAGAACAAACAAAAATTTCATCCATTTCGATTCAGAGATTGAAAGATAACTTCCTTGTATTTTCATTATTTTGGATTCTAGCCGACATATTTGTTTCATAATTGAGCAACGGCGATCATCGTCATCACTGACAAAATATTACGTTAAGTGTACTGACAAAACCATAGTCTATTAGTTTTCCCCAAAACGTATTCTGACATCCGAAGATATGGCAACCAGCTGCAAATATTTTTTTGAATGTCTTTAGTATATCGTTTGCGTAGAAAGAGTCACTTGACTCGATCAGGTTTGGTACATCCATTTTTCCATCAAGCAATATATTTTATCAAATTTGATATGATCAGCACATAAACACAAGGGTGAAAAGCCAAATTCCAACAGTTTTGTGAATGTGTTTTGTACATGCAAGTGTACTTTTTCATATTCGAATGTGACTAGAATATAAAGAATACAACAAGGTTCGGAGCAGTAGCGCTAAGAGTCAAGTCAGACATTTTGAAGGTATACCTGTGTACTTTTGTAAATATCGTATTACCGACAATTTTCACGCACTATTTCTGTCAGCTTGTATCAGTAGTTTATGAATAAATTATTCTCAGACGTCCCCTGAAGTTTTTTAAAATCATCTTTCGCAAAATGAATTTGGTTTTAATTAATGTAAAGATCGGGTTTTTTCTTGGAGCAATTGCGTGGTAGATGAATGTTACATTTGTTAACGTGAATTTAATTATATCAGTCAGGCTGTTGTTGGTTTAGCTGAACAAATTGGTGGTGTTTTATTTGGTTTTTGGGGAGGGGGCTATGTTTTAAACATTGATGTAAAGGATTGTGTGCCATTGTTTATGTACTATGACAGGACAGTGTGTGTGTGTGTGTTAGAGAGAGAGAGAGAGAGAGAGAGAGAGAGAGAGAGAGAGAGAGAGAGAGAGAGAGAGACTTTTAAGGTAGCTTTGACAATTTTTCAGTCATATCACTACGATATGGCAGTTTATAGTGATGTCTAGCTAGAACTGGGGCAATATGCGGCAGACACGTATCATGATGTCCCACCCAGTCGCATTATCCTGACACCAGGACGACCATCAGTGAGCTCCAAGCGAACGATGATAATACATGCACCATTTTTATAAGTCTTTGGTATGACTTGGACAAGGATCGAAGTCACGACCTCCTGCATCCAAGGCGGACACACTAACCACTAGACCACCGGCGAGACAGTATAGTTTATTGGTCACAGAAGAGTTTGTCCAACGTAGTGGTACAATTTTGGCAATATAATATGCACAGTTCTAAATCTTTATACATTGATTTATTTTCATTATTTCATTGTCCATGACTAGGCAGAGCAGGACCGATTTTAAATACGTTGTTATTTTATTACTTTGGTGAACTATTGTGCTTATACATTGAGAAGTCAAGAAGAAATACTGATGTCGATGATTTTGATTAAGCATCCATCTCGACACACACACACACACACACACACACACACAAACACACACACACACACACACACACACACACAGGTGGTTTAATAGTCACACGCATTAACAAGTTGTTTCATAGTCATCAAATAAATTCCAGATCGTAAAGTTTAGTGAGATTCAAATTAGAATTACACGGGTGCAAGTGATTTCTCTAATGCTTCATGAACCATATACAGGGCTTAGAAAGACACGTTAGTAGTTAAGACGGTGGATATGCCGAAAAACTTGTTTTGTATTTCAACGTTGCAAAATTATTCCTTCCTTCTATAAAAACTGATTTCCAAAATTAAATTCCAGTACGCAAGTAACTTCTACCTTGTTTACTACATACATGACAAGCAGTCCTGAATTAGTGATTGAAAGACACGTGATTTTCTGAGCATTTGTAGAATGAATGACATAATTATAGACAAAACACTTCGACTTTTTAATAGTGAGCCGTTTGCATACTTTTAAACATAAAAACCTTATAATGCTGTATATTGTTAGTTTCCTTTTACGATGTTCTCGTGTGTTAACAGACCCGTTTGCTAATTCCTAGCTAGGATAGAAATATGACTTTTTTGTTATTTGTTGGTGGGATGGAGTATCATCAATGGTGGACAGAGTTTCTTGAGGCTTCTGTGACATTTACTCCTTTCGAAAACCATAATTTGAATATGTTGTCTTTGTATTTATGTTTTCTATTCGAGGAGACGTTCACATTTAGTGAGATTTTGTAAGTCTCAAGTTATGATTTTGAGTTTTAACTGACGTTATCCCATTTCAGTACCTGTGCTTTACAACATAAATATTTAAATCCTATGGCATGTATTTATTTCTGTAACGTAACCATTTTAATAAGAGGGGTAGTTAATCGTATTTAGCTACATAGGTAATGGTGTGAGTGAAAAGATAGAATATCAGTTGAGAACTGGGCAAGATTATTGAGAAAAAATAATGCAATAAGAGCCCCATTAGACAAGAAAAAATAACAAATTTAATAAAACAAATTAATAGTGGTAATTTAAATTCAGCTTGAGGTATATCAACATAATGTAATAGCAGTGTCTAATTTGGATTTATTTCATAATCATAGCGAGTGGTGAGAAGAGTGCAATGTCCACGACTGATTGCATTACCTTTCTCTAGACCGTATTCCAACGTTTCTTATTCATCGAGCCTTTCTATTCCGACTGCTTCAGTCTTCTTGGACCTCCTGGTCCTCTACTCTGACCTCGTCACTTCCTCTCTTCGAACTTCACTCATCACTTTTCTTTTTTCCAGACTTCACTCGTCCCATCTCTTATTTCCGGATATCCGTCTTTGGACTGACGAATCTCACTCTCTCTCAAAAAATTGTTGCCTGAAATGAAAAAATTATCCCTAAATCGCTATATGTACCACTTTCACGATGTACATAAAATTCATTCACCTACGTTACTCAGAACACACAAGCTTTCTGCGCACTGCGTAAAGATAAATACGGCAATTTTTTCCCTCACTTTAAAGGTACAGATCATACATTACCACGTGAATTCTCTATCGAAACTTTACCGCATGCTATTCATGTTCGATTAATAATACGTACAATTCACAAGTTCTAACTCACTTCCATATTATTTAAACATTGCAAAAGCAAATATATTATGCAGTTATAATTAACTCACGATAATCAGTATCGTCTGAACAAAGAAATGTTTTTTCCTATTTATTTCATATAACCCCATTAAATTCTACTCATATGAGTATTTGGATCGCATGCATCGATTCTGCCAATGAACTAAAAATTGTCAAATTAAAAAGATACATTGCATAACAATTCTAACATCAGCACATTTTCATGAAATTGAATAAACGATAAATAATATGGAACCTAGTCATAGCAAACACATTCGAATACAACAAACAATACAAAAAGAATATTACGTGAAATTCAAATTGAGTTCCTTAATGCCGTTAACTTTAGAACTTGTGCATCCAGCTTTAATCCTTGTCTTTCTCATAAGACAGACACCTGGTCCCTTTCTTGTTCAACGAGGAAAGCACTATACTTTTTTTAAGGCTTCATCGGAGACAAACGTCTCCTCTCTCAGGAACAACCGACTGAAGAATTTGACCAAGGTTTTCACTTTAAGTTCACATTACTCCCAAGGTGTACACCTTAATAACCCTCCGGTTAATCATTAACAGTGGTTTCTAAAAAGTGTTCTCTTTGAAGAATGACCATTTTGACATGGATCGGAAGTTTCTCAAAACAGTGCTAAGATATCCGGTCAATTTCAGTGAGTCTGAAAACTGGCCCATTTGACGTTTTAACACTGACATGTTGATACATTAATAATAAAGTCGAAGTGACCCTTGACAAAGACTTCCCCGGTCTAAATGTGATAAATCTTAATGCTTAATGCATTCAACTTGAAGGTTCAATACTTTTTTAAAAATCGACACTTCACAATTTCCTAGTTTGAACTAATTGCTAAAATATACCCTTTTAAATATCAGGAAGTCGACGAGCTTATGTTATCATCACTTACTGATAAAGCCATTTTGATGTTAGACATGACGTGATAAACAAGCCTTTAATTTTTCTTTATAACCTAAGAAACAATCTTTGTATATAAAGTTAAGGTTCTTTTGTGTCATGTTTTTAAAATTCCCATGCCTGCTTTCTTCTCTTCATCATCAGTCATCAACCTATATAGTACAACTCTTAGTCCCAAAAAAAATCTGTAAATATGTCGCAGAATTGAAACAAAGTGGATTTTGGATTAAATGAATGACTCAAACACAATGTGTGAAAGAAAATGTATGAACTTAACTAGTAACGAAAAATATATGATGTATAAATACAAAAATTCTCACACGCTCTCGACATGCAATTGATCCAATCACTCTATACAACCATTCACATATTGAAAAATACCAAAAAATATTATATCTATCTGATATACAGATTCAAGAAACCTCAGTTTCAAATAATAGTTTACACTAAGATATTCAGATAATTTCACGTATAGTCTAGGATTATGAGTCAAACAATCTCAAGTTTTCAAATATGTTTCAAATGTTCTGCTCTGTGAGCGAGATTCACAAATTTCCTCCTGGAATACTATTAAGATTAAAAATAATCTCATGTAAATACAAATGTACCAATCGAGACAACAATTGGACTAAACGCATGCTTCTCGACCCTTGTACAGTCGCCCGATTTATATACCGATAAACCGCAGTTTGACCACGCCCCTTGGGTTGGCCCAGACTTGTATCGGGCGCACCCTTCATGGATCCATACACACGTACAGACGGCATATGACACCTTTGAATTAGCTACGTCTACAGTTGTGGCTCCACCACATGTACATACATACGTACATACAGATAGACAGCTCTACGCTTCAGCTAAACTCGTCAGCTTAAACTCGTCGCCTACACTCGTTACACTCGTTAGCTCGTTAACTCGTTAGCTACACTAAAACTAATTGGTAATAATAATGAGTTCTGGAAAATGCTAATACATTAAACTCTTAATAGCCACTTGAAATTCACAGTACACAACGTTTCAAATATGCGTTGTAATAAATGAATCATTACACGATATGACAATACAAGCTCAATAAACTTCGCACATCAAATGAAAGATAAATTTACCACTCACCCCTATGGCTATAGAATACCATGGGAAACGTGCTCTCCTCGACCAGATCCAAAGCGACCAGTGTGTCGGTTATAAATTGATCTTGCATGACAGTGAGTAATATTCAGGGCAAAATACCCGTTCATATCGTGATTATAATGTCCCTCGCTGCAAGTAATTTACGGCGAGACATGTTGGTTCCGAACATTGTTTATCTTAAATAACGCTGTAAGCATGAACATCGAAAAATAGTCAAAAATTTCTCAGGCATAACAAAAGTCTTTTTTCCATTCTAATTCTGTGACAAAATGGCTTGCTATTTATTCTTCACTGAAACCTCCACGGAATTGTTAGTTTACTTATTCTTTACTTGTGATATCTTGAAAACATTTTTATTCGAATAATCAGTTGTGTCAAATAACTTAATGCTCTTGTTCGGGTCGTTTGAAGCGTTTTCAGCTTTAACATGAATGCGCAATTACTATGTGTCTGTTACAACGAGTTAAATCATGATGTCGTGTTCTTTTTTTTAAACTTGGTGTAGCCTCCTCGATACTTTGTTGCAGACGTTCTAATTGGCTTGACTAACGTGATTGCTTTAAAGCAACCGAAAACCAAATCTTCATCATTAATTGGTCTCATGGCAAATAATAGATCTTCCTGCGACTTTCAAACTTTCTTTTTAAACGCTGTCCTTTTCATCTCATGTTGCATTTATTTACCACGCACGTTATTACTTATCAGTTTGGAGAAGGCATTATTTGAATGTTAAGTTGCTTTTTGACTCAAAGTCGTATTCAGTTCACCGTAGGATTTTAGTCATTGTTAAAAATTACAACTCTGTGATCTTTCTCAATTATAGTCTTAATTTTTGGTACAACACTAAGAAATGAAGGACATGTATATCTTTCTCTTTGATCAGCATTCAGATCATATTACCTGAACTCAGTTAATCTTACCAGTGTATCTAAAAAATTCAGACAATTTTTACATATGAACTTTTGACCGTGATATCTATTTGTGTGGCAAAGACCTTAAATCTGACATGGTGATACCTCTCTTTCTCCTGACGAAAGTTATTTCCACGTCAACTTTCCTTTTTTTGTCATTTTTAATAACTTTAACTGACCTACAGTATATGTAGACTAATGCTGTGCCCACATAAACGTTTCAGTATTCTTAATGAAAAAAGCGAAAAACAAAACCCCACAAGCTCTCTGGATCAGAAAGTTTCACATATATTGTTATAAAGTTCATTCGGATTGACGTTGAGAAAGTTGATGCTTATAAAGATGAATCTTTGTCATCCGTAATAAGACAATGTATCATGATTTGCATAATAACATTCGGTGTGTGTGTGTGTGTGTGCGTGTGTGTGTGTGTGTGTGTGTGTGTGTGTGTGTGTGTGTGTGTGTTTGATTTGGATTTGTAACGTAGCTTTCAAAATGTTTAAGTCATACCGCTACGATGTCTGCAGTGCGGCAGTTCATAGTGATGTCTTGCACTGGGGCATTATGCCGCGACGTAGCATGACGTCCCACCCAGTCACATTATCCTGACACCATCCCAACCAGTTCTAACAATTCCCTCTTAATGCTGAACGTCCAGCAAGGTAACTGTTAGTACCATTGCTATAAGTCTTTGATATGACTCGTCTGGGTATGAAAACCCGCGACATTCAGCGTTCGAGGCGTACGCTCTGACCACTATGCTACATGAGCGGTTTCAACAACATTCGGTTACGTTAGAGAAACTGATAAAGAAAATATCCTCAAACCAAGGTACACAATGACTCTTAACACCAATTTTGTAAAATAATAGTCTCAAATACATTTATTTATTCCACAGTTTTATATATGTTTGGCGTCGTTATCAAACACAAAATTGTATCACTGAATTAAATAGCCAAAGTTAAAAGTGAAGTTTTTTCTGCAAACGAATGCGTTCAATTTACCTTGTAAACGACCATAAATAAGTCAACATACATCATCATGTTTAGACTTATACTTATCATTAAATACTACAATACCGATATGTCTTCATGCTGGGTACCCGTATGAAGTCATAGGCACGTGCTGATAGTATGACCTCACGTGACGAAATGCCAGTGAAACGGACAAAATGCAATTTTTGCCAGGAATATACCACTTTGTAAAAATGGTAGTGATAGCTTATCGTGATATAATGCAAAAGAACTAACCTGGGCGTAACTTTTCTCCATATTAAAATCAAAAATGATTTCTCATTTTAAAAAACCATCATAGTATCGCAAACATTACGTAAATTTGTAAAAAACATTTTGGGAAAATTATGACTACATAATCGTAATCAGTTAAGAAGTATTTATAAAATACGTGTTTTCCGCTAATGTTATTCATGCTCTATTTCAGCATAGATTTACGAAAGTTATATCAAACTTAACAGATATATGAAAGAAAAAACTTTCAATGAGGATACAAACCAAGTAAGATCACTTCATTTTCTTGTTTCATAGAAAACTCGGAAATATTTAAAATACTAATGCTAGAATATTTGCAAAAATGTCTCAATCTGTCCACCATACAATATCCAAAATAATGTATTGAAATCACACCATTCGAAACTCAAACTGTCATCCGACATGTAAGTTTGGCTTGCATACTATGGATCTATATTATGTAAACGTCTGAAATATCAGTATACTTCTGAAGAAATGGTATTGACAGTTTTATATATCCTTCATTTGTGGATCATATATATATATATATATATATATATATATATATATATATATATATATATATATATATATATATATATATATATATATAAGCTAACATGGCAGTTTTAATTGGTATAAAGCAATATGATATACCAATGATATTGGTATATCAAATTGTGATCCGCCCACGGCGCAATACCACGCATATATAAACATTATCACAAGCATATGTAGCTGGTTCAAGATCAATGATAAATTTCAACACATTAATCATTTGTGGTGTATGAAAATAACATTACAAAGTATTAATGATCCCCTTAACCCAATTTTGTATGGTACACATTTTCATTACAAATATTTCTGATTTCTGTTCCCCCTCCCCTCCCATGCATATCGGACAGACTACACAGAAATGTGGAGTGAGATATAAAAAGAATTTGTCCTGGATTAAAACCTTGAAATAGAAATTACACCAAGTAACCTACAAGAATATGGTTTGTCTTAAAAATATGTGTGCAATTTCCTTGGGATTTATTTACAGTGTTTATCAATGACACAAGGTAACAAACCCTGTCGATATATGGGTAAATATCTCGGTTAGACGGTACAACTACTGTGATGTTTGTAATGTTTTTGTTGTTTATTACAAATTCTCTCTCTCTCTCTCTCTTCTCTCTCTCTCTCTTCTCTCTCTCTCTCTCTCTCTCATCTCTCTCTTCTCTTTCTCTCTCTCTCTCTCTCTGTCTCTTCTCTCTTTCTGTCTGTCTCTCTCTCTCTCTCTCATCTCTCTCTCTCTCTCTCTCTCTCTCTCTCTCTCTCTCTCTCTCTCTCTCTCTCTCTCTCTCTCTCTCTGGACCATCGCAGGAGGATACGTGCTGCGATGCATGAAATAACAAACAAAAATATTTTTTCGTTTTTTGGCATCCCATAATATCTCAGGACTTATGAATGATGGTACATTTAAGTCCAACCGACCAGAGTAGGAAGAGAGAGAGAGAGAGAGAGAGAGAGAGAGAGAGAGAGAGAGAGAGAGAGAGAGAGAGAGAGAGAGAGAGAGAGAGAGAGAGAGAGAGAGTGGGGCGGGGTAGTGGGGTGGGTGAAGAGAGTGATTGTCATGTCTTTTTCAAACAAGTATTTATATACAATCAATTAGCCAGAAATGAAAGAAACCATGCTCTCTATGTTAGTCAATATGTAAGATATGCATTATTTAATCTTGTGGGATTGTGACTATGCGTTTCTCAAGCATCGCACACTCATCTACCCCACACACGTCCAGTATATTTTGTGCGCTGTAAGGTTGCATGTTAGTTTTATAAATATATAATAATTTTGATAGTGACTAGGATCGTTAACTTTGATTATATTTTTTTATGTTGGAACATAAACAATTATTTTATGTACGCGTTGGAATATAAACTTCTATAATGTTCACAAACAAGGCACTTAACTAGATTAACTAGATATTACACAAGAATATATTTTTTAACACTGGGAATGTCATATAGTTACAGTCATTATCGTCACGTCTTTTGATCGATAATTATTGTCATGGTCATTTGAATTATTCAAATTTTCAAGTAGCTGTGAAAAGTCTAAAGGATAAGTTAGTAATGCAAGATCATAGCACGTTTCAGTTGACTTTTTAAACAATTAATTTATTTTGTATTCTTATTTCTAATTCAACTACAATAGCACCATTCAAAAAAATGAGACTGTTTTTCTTACCTTTTTCGAGGATCTATCTGTTCTTAGTTTTTATCCGGACATTCATCACAAAAACTCTTTCCCGGTCGGTATCGTAGTTGAAATATGCATCTACAATATACGAGGTTGTTTATAAAGCATATATGACCAAGCTATCTATCCTACGAAATAATTCTGAATATTGTGGGAAATCAATTGCGAAAGGTTTATTTCCAGTTTAAACATTGCTTGTTTCTTTCCGTAGACCAGAATCAGGTTGTTCTTAACGCATGCATTTATATCGAATCAATGTAAAATGTTTGCAGCAGTTAACGATTTGTTCTGTAACAGGAATTTTGACTTTAATTAAATTTAATTTTGAATTCAGTAGTCTATTCTTATAAACATTTGCATACTGAAAGAGTGCATACACTAAATATTGTACGAAACAGCATGTATGATAGAATTTTCCTCGCTCGAAATAGTTTTGAACGTGGGTGACGTGCGCCGCTCGATATCATTTTCGGGTCTGACGTAAATCTCCACGGCCAAGTTACATCCCGATCGATTTCTGATGTGGTTTCCGATCATTGACGGAAAGGTTCGATCGTGTTTTGACGTAATATTACTATACATCGCATTAATTTTCATCATCATGTCTTAGGATGATATAATATAAAACCAAATGTGCGATCTTTGCCGTCTGTGAAATTAAATCGCTTTTAATAACTTTAATATTTTGCTCACCATCATTAATAGGTAATTGTCAGCTTTATACATTCATGTTCTAAGTCTTTTCGAAATTTTGATAGGAAAAATGAATATTCATAAAGATTATGTGTGCCCAAGCAGGTTAATGACTCATATATCTATGTGCACATTATAAACTCAAAGTCGACAAAGTTACGGATTGTTTACTCGTCGTCCAGTTTTAACCATTATCAGATAATAATCAATGGTAGAAATGCTGGATAAAGGGCAATGTCCGCTTCTTGATATTTTAGTTTCGAAACCTTCATGTAAATTTAAACTATAGCAAATACTAAAAATTAGGTCATTATATACTTATACTAATACTTTTAATTGTTATTATTATTATTATTATTATTATTATTATTATTATTATTATTATTATTGCTAATATTATTATTGCTAATATTATTATTCAATTATTACTATATTAATAATAATAATAATAATAATAATAATCATAATAATAATGATAATAACAATAATAATACTAGCAAGTATTATTATTATTATGATGATGATGATAATGATGATACAAATAAAGCTTTATATAGAATCTACAATGAACATTTAATACAGACGAAGTGGAAAACACAGTAGCCATTTCAATGAGAGTAGTGAGATTGAGCCCCCCTCCACCAGTCATCGTCATTGAACAATGTATGTATGTATGTATGTATGTATGTATGTATGTATGTATGTATGTATGTATGTATGTATGTATGTATGTATGTATGTATGTATGTACGTACGTACGTATGTATGTACGTACGTACGTACGTACGTACGTACGTACGTACGTATGTATGTACCAGAGTACCCCTGACTATTTTCCACGATGAAACTTTAAAGCATATATAAGAAAATTCAAAGAATGACAATTTTAATATTGTCTAGTATATGAGTTTGATATATATATAAAAATTTCAGAGTGAAGATGGATATTTTGAAATGGTTGGATTTTCAAATTTACCATAAGCTTTCAATGCATGCCCTACAGTGAATGTTACAATGCAGTACTTATACATTTCTAATATCTGTTTTTTGTATATTTAAGGTAATGAATGGACATATGAAGGAGAGAAAGGTAAGCTGTACTCTACTGCGTACTAAATTTATCTTTATACATTTTAGGTAACAGAACGTAACGTGATTTGCGATAATTGATCATACTGCACAAGCTACATCACTGATTTTTATGTGGCATAATTATTTATGTGGTGAAATGGTGTTTTCCCTTTTCCTAAGTAAAATATTATTTAAACGTTTTCGCTCAGTCGTGCGAGTAAACAATTATGAACCTATGTTGAGGTTACTATAAATGTTATGAAACGGCATTAATCTCCATTTATTTGTTCATAAAAAATATCAAACCCGTTGTATAAGAGTTAGTGTCTTGCATGAAATACTTTCACTATTTTTTCCCAGCGAACTAACCGTCTTATGCAAATATCATTTTATCAAGGTTATATATAAGTGGCAAAAGTTTGAATTCGGCAAATTTAATATTCCGTTCCATCTGATTTTCTGGATTTACATTTTTATTCTTCAAATCCCCAATGCAGTAGTTTTTAAGTGAAGAGACAGTGAACAAGAGAATAATGATTTTTGAAAATGAAATAAAGACATTCAACTAATTTTTTTTCTTCTTGTTTTAATACAGTTTAAAATGTGTAAAATCCTCCACAGTCAACACACGGTTAGCTTTATTTTGAGGTTGATGCTCCCTATTATTGATCGACCGTTCTGTATCGATAACCAGTTTTAATAAAAGCACCGCATGCAAAGATAACAAGGGATAAACCTATAAAGACATTCAACTAATTTTTTTTCTTCTTGTTTTAATACAGTTTAAAATGTGTAAAATCCTCCACAGTCAACACACGGTTAGCTTTATTTTGAGGTTGATGCTCCCTATTATTGATCGACCGTTCTGTATCGATAACCAGTTTTAATAAAAGCACCGCATGCAAAGATAACAAGGGATAAACCTCTATAATCGACATACAAAAAAGGATGCCAATATAGGAAATTGTTCTTTCAATCGCATGCATGCATGCTTTAAAATATTTCAAAGTTTATATATTCCATATAATTTTCAATTTATTCTATTGTATTGCAAAACAAATTCAAAATTATGCAAAACTATCACGAGCTTGTAGCCTGTAACGCAATACAGTGTCGTACAGAATTATGTACTAGCTCCAGTAATACATTACATAGTCTAATACACACACACACACACACACACACACACACACAAACACACACACACATACATACATATATATATATATATATATATATATATATATATATATATATATATATATATATATATATATATATATATATATATATATATATATATATATATAAATGTCATTTATGTGTAAATGACTTACCTGCTGTTACTTATACTTTAAAAACGTATTTCACTTATATATGGTGAATATGGATAGCGTAATACGGTTTAATCATGGTCTCTTAATGAAATGTCAAGATGATATTCTGGCAGCACTGCATTATTGACAAATGTATTCCAAATACTATTTTCCCATCTATCGCTGGTGTGTGTGTGCGTGTGTGTGTGTGTGTGTGCTTTACATTCCTCTTGGGGAGTAGTGAAGACTGAGACTGTGTACCCTATCATTAGGCAAATATTTGAACTATAAATACATCGGACTTTATATTTATTATTCAGAAAATTGATCTGCCCTATTTAATTCTGTATTGTTTATAATTAGGACTATTTCAATGTTCACTATTCTCTCTCTCTCTCTCTCTCTCTCTCTCTCTCTCTCTCTCTCTCTCTCTCTCTCTCTCTCTCTCTCTCTCTCTAACAGGTAGAACATATCTTAAATTGTGTAAGAACTATACTGTACATACGGTAGTATACTTTTATTTATTTATTACGGAGGCGACATATAAGATATAACTGAAAACGAAATAAAAAAGCAAAAAGTAGGCTTTAAGTATTAACTTTTCCTAAATTAGTTTTTCACATGAAACCGGCACCATATATTCCTTATTCTCTTTTCTATAACCCTTCAAGTCTCTTTTAGACGAACCCCGTTTTCATCTCTCATGTGTGGTCCATAGAAAGGCTGTCCAGGGTTGTACACGTTCAAGCCATACATCTTCTTTCCTTCACAAATAGAAAAATGCACTGTCAATTGACGAAGGTCTTCATTTTGAAAAATCCTGTTCGGCTAGAAGATGCCAAGAATCTTCCTTTGACATTTGTGTTGGAAGATTTCAAGCTTTTGTTCTATTCATGGTTTCAAGTTTACAGAGCTTTTCAGTTGCACTTCGATGACATTGCTTCTGTAAATTCTCAGCTTGTTCATGAGCCGAAGTGTAGGCTGAATTATTTCAACTTCCAGATGTGTTTCAGCATGCCGAAAGTTTGATTTGCTTGTCTAATTATGGTTGATGCTTATTTGTCTAAGTCTCCATCTGTGGACACTGCTTCCATGGGATATACCGACTTGAAAACAGTCCTCTGCGTAGTCGATATCTTCCAGGGATGAAATGAAGATCCAAAGAAGAGGAAAGGTGCAAGGTTGCTGGCTTGTTTGACGTCTGTACTGGATGTTGAAGCATTCGCAGGCAACTTTACACAGGAATTAATGGCGTAAATTTTGATAATGTCTACAATCTACTATAGAACCTGATTATTTTCCAGAGGAGGTCATGGGTAAGGCTGTTGAGAGCCTTTGTAAACGAATATGACGGTGATACAGACAATACTCTGTCATTCAATTGTCTACTGTAGCATCTGTCGGAGTGTGAAATCTGGTCGATGCGGGACTTTGTTTCTCTGAAGCAGCTTCTTCCTCCTTGTTTGATGAGGACATCAGCTGCAATGATTCTGCTGAAGACCTTCCTAGTGCGGGAGAACTGGGCGATGCCTCTCCAGTTGTTAAACTCCACAAGGTCACATGTTATTTATGACCTAACGAAGATTTCCTGTCCATGCTCTCCCATATATTTTGGAATATTTCACCGATGATCTTTCGTGTTTCTGAATCTTTTAACATCAACATTTCTGTGCAGATGCTCTCCTTTCCATTCTAGAGGGCGTTGATGGCACTTCTCACATTGGTCGCAGTGATATCCTTCCTAATGATGTTAAGATCTTTTAAGTGTCATTTAGTCCGACTTGGTAATGATGCCAGCTGATCGTGCATTGTAATGTTGGTAGTGGATCTTGTATAGTAATGTTGCAAGTTGATCTTGCATCGTAATGTTACCAGTTAACCTTGCATAGTAATGTTACCAGCTGATCTTGGATAGTAACATTGCTAGTGGATCTTGCATAGCAATGTTGCCATTTGATCTTGCATAGTAATGTTGCCAGATTATCTTGCATATTAATATTGCCACTAAATCTTGCTTTTTACCTCGCGTACTGAACTCACTTGTGGATTTTCTAATACATATGCATATTAACGTTGTCATCCTGTATTCTTTGCAAAAGAATTTTTTATATTGTCATATTGACGTTGTAAATTCATTTTGGCGTTGTAAATATGTATTTGGGTTACCCATGTTTAGTACTAGTTGCTTTTTGTTTATGCAAGGCCATCTTGCTAATGATTCAGTGAATCTTGTTGATTGGCTTTACCTTCTTCGGTTGATTTTGACTTTGTATTGCAATATTCTTTCTTACTGCTTTGTCTGGTTGATTTACATTTCATTTTCCTGGTTGCTATGACACTAACTTAAATTATAGCCACATATACATACATACATACTTTTTGAAACCTAAACACTGTCTGACGCCGAATTAAGATCGGACAACGAATTTTGCAACCAATATGTGTCTTTTGGTATAAGTTACTACAAGTCTTGAGTCAAAGTATAGTTGCGGAAACATTCGTTGCACAGTCAAAGACCACAGTTCTGACATTCTAAGGGTGAAATATTATTCTGAATAAGCTTTACCATTGATCCATGGTCTTAGAAGTTTCGAGAGCGAAATAAGTGTTCATGAAAAGGAATTGTATCACGGTCTTACGAAGTACAGAATGTCAATGCAGTCTAAGTACACACTAACAGTGATTATAAAGAAACCACAAACGAAACAAAATATGAATGTAGTTCCTTTTAATATATGCAATTCGTATATGTTTCAAGCAGTGAATCCAAGCTGGTATGATTTGTGTGCTGAGTTTAGTTGCTTATTGTGATATTTTGCCAGTATTACAACATGTAATTAAACGCAGTTTACCACAACACCTAATAATGCCTAAACGAAGCATCTGTTGAGGAGAACTTGAATAAAATTATTTGTATGATATTCAGGACCAGATCACTGGCATCTTGATTTCCCCCACTGTGGTGGAGTCCGTCAATCACCTATTAGTATAAAGACAGATGAAGCGATCGTAGATTCTGAATGGTTAGTTCCGTTTACACTGAAAGGTTACGACAGAATGCAATACCTGACAATGCAGCTCGCAAACAATGGACACACCGGTATATATATCTCTCTCTCTCTCTCTCTCTCTCTCTCTCTCTCTCTCTCTCTATATATATATATATATATATATATATATATATATATATATATATATATATATATGAATTAAACTTGTCGAAATATTAATGGAAACCATTGATTTAGTGTGTATAAAACTGGAACAGTATATCTTACATCCAATGCATTCAAACTGATTTCATCCGACATCCGTTAAACTGAATTTAATATGATTAATGATAACGAGATGGTTCTTTATCCAACTTAAAATTCTAAGTTTACCGACAATCTCATTTTACAACTCAGACCGCCATATATTTCTCAAAAAGCTAGAAAATATTGTGCTAACCTTTCATTAATCCATCACATGTATATTCTGTCTGGTTGTCTTACTGTTACGATACCATGCGAGTTAGGAGCAGAGAGGGTTAACCGATTTAATCGAAACGTCACCCTTTTTTGATTACCAAATCGACTAATGGTGACTAACATGGAAGTCAGTTCAATGACTACACCTAGCTTTACCGAAACAAATGTTGTAGTAGAACCCTCTCTGCTGCTCTCTCCATGTGTTAAATTGTCAACCTGATGATATAAAAAAGATCTTGTACATAGATCAAACAAAATTAATAATTCAGACAAACGATCAATCTGAAACCTTTGTAAACTTTGAGTAATATTCTTCCTCGGTTGGAGTATTTACTTTTCTAGGTATCAAAACCCCTTCTTCGGTCCTACGCCATCAAAGTTCTGTATTTATCTCCACCACATTCATTACAAATCCGATATTGTCCTCGCACGCCAACATTGCATCCAACATAATGTCGAGGACCAGCACGTGGATTTTTTGATAAAATATTTTAATGTTTCTTGCAAAATTCTCCACGACATTTTGTATTACATTTATCTGTGCTTCCTTGACGTAGCCATGTACATTTGTTCATATATCAAATAGTATCTATTTAATTTAGTTAGAGGATATCTTTATTTTGTCAATCTGCTGCTACAAATAAGCCAAATAATTGATCGATACCTACATGATATCTTGTCCTGGGATCATGCAGATTTATTGTAATAAAACCATAAGGTGTTGCTTGCGCACGTGAAAATAAATTTTTGAATTTATTTATGTCCGTATCTCCGCTACACCAGGTCTGATGAATATTTCTTGGCGTGTGTGTATCAATTCTATTAAATACAGCAAAATTATTACAATTATCTTGAATTACTTTCGGAATTTGTGTATACCGCTGAGTTACGTAAATAACATCGGTATTTTTATGCCGTCCTCAAGAAAATATTATGCCGGATTCATTTGTTTATCTAGCATTACGTCATCATACACAACTAAATTATTAACAAATGCATCGAGATCATCGACAGATGGTGCTTCATCAATATCGGTTATTAAATCAATAATATCATCACCGCTCAGCAATCGTGCGTTTTTATTAAATTCCTTAAGTACTTCGTAGCATCTCTGATCATCTACAGATGGTGCAACTAAATATCGTTTATTCCATTTTCACCATCTCATTATCACATTAAGTAATAGTTGTGTTTTACCGGAACCAGACGGGCCTATTAATATCATTCTGATCGAATTTGGTAACGCTGGATGATGTTTTAACTCGTTCTCGTTTTCGTGTTGCTGAAAAATCAATTACATCCATAATATAATATTATATCATGGATTTATATTGTTTACGCTGTAGTGTTAAAAATCCAACTACTGATTTATCTACAGTTACAACAAAAAATAAAAGAATAGCATACAGTGGAAAATGTTCCGTATGTGGCAGAAAGAAATTTTCCTTTTTACCAAAAAGAACCCAAACCAATAATGACATTGCAACATTAATGTCAACATTTCCATTAACTCCGTCGGCTAAATATCCCGGAGAAAAACATCTTCCAGGATATAAATACTGCGGTCCTGGCACTCGACTTAATATCAGACTTGATGAAGAAGATCAACAAAAATCCTGTGAATATCCGGTAAATGCAATCGATAAAGCGTGTCACGTTCATGGTGTAGCTTATAAAAGTAAAGATATAGAACAGCGACATATCTTAGATGTGAAATTGATTCATGCATTGAATTCCATAAAAAAAATCTCAAGGAAGGATTAGCCAATTGGTTAGTAAAATCAGCGATGAAAACCAAATTAGCAATGGGATCTGGGTAATTGATTATAATGCAATCAATTTATTACAGCCCAAGAAGATACTGGAAAGGTAGAGCAGCAATCGATAAACTCGCTAATGCAGCAAATGCCACGCGTTCTACCGCAGCAGAGTGGTTAGCACGACAAGCAATATGGCAAATTTATCTACCACTGCCTAAACGAATCTAGTACGCACATTTTGATGTTAATGTTCCTAATGAAGTTCATCAGTCTGATATTTTGTTTTTATCTCATGATTGTATACGTAGAGTAACATTTAAATACGCATTAACCATTGTTGATGTTTCAAGTAGATATAAAGAACCAGAACCACTATCAACTAAAACAGCTACTGAAGTTGCATCTGATTTCAAACGAATTTATCGACGAGGACCCTTGCGATGGCCACAACTATTACAAGTTGATCCTGGCAAAGAATTTGTTGGTGCAGTATCATCATTAATGAAGCGACATAATGCTAAAATGCGATGAGGACATATTGAAATTCATCGTGTTCAAGCGATCGTAGAACGATTTAATCAAACACTTGCTGAAAGATTATTTTGGATATCAATACGCGAAGGAATTCATTAAGGATACAAGATCACGTGAATGGGTTGCAAGATTACCAAGTGTGATAGCTGCATTAAACAATGAGGTTACTCGAACAACTGCCATGAAACCTATTAATGCGATAACAAGGAAATATATACTAATTCAGCATAACGTTCCACCGCATCCAATATTAGGCAATGTAATCGTCAGGTATTTATACGAACCCGGTGAACTTGAAGGAGGAAACAAAAGAGCGACAGATCCTATTTGGAGTATTACTACACACAAGATATCCAGCGTGGTACGATCCACAGGTAGACCTGCAATCTACAGATTAGATTCCTCAACGTGGATTTACACGTGAACAATTACAGGTAATTCCCGAGGATACACAATTACCACCACATTCACTTAACTAGCACCTCTACGCCGATTACATTCAAGACAAGTTAACATCACATTATCACGTGTATGACCAAGACTGTTATCTTTTCTATCTTCGGTAAATTATCTTGGATTTTTACTCGAGTATTGCCACAGCATTATACAATTACAGCTTGCGCAGTGATTATCCTGTTGTTGTTTCAATGTTATGATAAATTGGACGTCCAGATCAAAGTCGCGTTTATTTTGTTTATCACATTGTTGATAGCCATCTAATTTGTTTCTTACTATATCGTTGTTAACATTGCTATTGGTTTCTGACGCATCCATGACAAGACAATCCTACGTAATTGAGATATTTTCCAGACGCGAGACACCGCAAGATAAACTAAATTCGACAACTCGATATGATCGTCCACAATCCAGAGAACTGTATCAGAAATAGTTAATCCTTGTGATCAATGTATCGTCATTGCGTATCCTAGAGTCCAATCCGATAAAGCGCTATCAACAACATTAACATCAACTAAAACAATATCATTCAACACGAGATTTTTTTTCTCCGTCTGTCCTGGTATGTAGACGAAAATATTCTGTCGTCGCGTATCTGCTTGGCGATAACATAATGGTACCGGCAACTCTGCTAATTTTTATTTATGTAGCAGAAATAATCTTGGTTGAAGTGTGTCACGAACTAGCTTTCTACTTGCAGCTATCAGATCATTTGGTCTCCACGTATCCCAAAAGTCGTTCAAAGAGGTTTCTGAGATTATATTACGCATTACTTCGCATTGAATTTTATTCGGTTGTAATCTGATTAATTTTTAAACTCCTTCAATGTTGAATCAAGTGCTCTATGATCGTCAGTTATTTCTTCGTAATAGTCAACGGATCTCTTTAGCTATTCATGTGGAGACGGTCCAACAAAGGGTGGTGGTTGACCATGATCGCCACAGATTGTTACAGCAGTGTTTTTCGTAAACAACCAATCAACAAATATTTTTAGACTATCTAATGATACAGTAAATATTTCATTCCAAACTATGATCCTCGGAATATATTTATCTCCCATTCAATCGAGATTCAATGCGTCTCCGCTCCATCGGAAAAAGCTGTGGTAGTACATGACCGTGTTCCTCCTTGGGTCATTTATCGCGCAAGTCTGTGTGTAGGTGTCAAAAAGATCATATCTGAACTCTGAAATAGTTCAATCGCACGTGTCGTCTTTACTGATCCTCCAGGTCGATTGAGATAAATCGTTTTGTGTCTAACAACGGGATCATATATTGATGGTGCAGATGATGGTTTTAATATCCGATTATTTCTACGGTAAATATCTTTGATTGGAACATCTGCTGATTCGGAATAATCAAGTATATTCTCTTTTTATAATTCTCTATTAACCCCATGGTGCATGATCGATGATATTTAGTTGATCTAGCAATCTTGAATATTTTTTACAGATATAAAACGAATCGGTAGCTACTGTAACAGCAAAAATTGGAATTTTATTTATCATCGATAACAGATTAATCGAAATGTACGCAAGCATCGAAGATCTTAAATGGGTATACTGCGGTGATTCACAGTAAATATAACTCACAATTGTACCTAACTTAGTTCCATTTGATAAGAAAGCTGTATCCCGACTTCTAAATGTATTTCTTTTCGTTGTATCAGCGATTATAAAATTTAATTCAGCATCGTCCATGATCAATCTTGTACAATGTCGTTTATGATCGTATAATCCTCCTTGGATAAATTTAACTATTATTTTCCAGCCAAGATCCCTTGCAATTTTATTTTCAAAATCGGTATTATGAGGCTTTTCTTCATCAGAATATTCCTTTTCTGTGGTAAGCAAACTTCGGTCTGCCTTCGGAATGATATAATTGCTTCACTGACAATTAACGACCTCAACATTAAACAATCGAGCCTATATCGTAACAGCACTATTAGAGCCCACTTCTTTTCTGAAAAATTTCTACCGAACCAAAGATAACAAATCGGATGGAGGTTTTCTGTAAACTCGAATGATTACATACAAGCGGATTCAGTAATGTCAAAATCAGGCAATGGTCCATTTATTGATACTCGCGTCATCTCGTGTGTCGGGTTACCGAATCTTTTAAAATACCCAGAACACTCTCCGTATCCCAGAAAACTTCCCGGATAACATGCAGCCATATCAACCGAGATAACATCTTTACGGGAGTATATACAGTTCCACAGTCCACCGTGACCGTATTCAATACAACCTAATATTATATCATCAACAAGATCAAACCGAGTTAGTTTCCAGGAATTTTTCTCTCTAGCAAACTGAGCTGCAACCGATGGAACAGTAAAACATTCACCGAGTAATTTTTCGTCAGGGGTATATTCTCTCATTTTCTCGTGGAGGGATTCCGTTCGATAAATATCACCATTTGGTCTTAGAAACTCTCGGATTCATCTTCAGAACTAAACAACCACACTGACACAGGATCGTTTTTACTTATTTCGTTGAGAAAGTCGAACATGTCACCGTTATTTAACCGTCCTCGTGCGTGGAAATACTGTTACTGCATTAGTTCACGCATGCGCATTATGATCAACGATTTCGATTGAAGCTACTTTTGATTTAAATTTTGATTCGTATAAGATCTCTCCTATTTTCGTTTTTACTTTAAATGATTTATCGATAAATCGGTAAATTTTCCATGTTTTGTTCATAAATCAACTAAGATCGGATATATTTTTTACGAGAATATACACAAAAAGATGAAATTAGTGATTTATCGATAAATCATATAGAGAATAGCTCGGGGATTACCCTACAAAAATCAGAAATCTGTCAGATTTTGTACGATAAAATTGACTAAAATGGGTTAAAAAAAAGATGAAATTCATCAAATCTGTAAAGAAATATTTTGTTTTACTGAGTTGTATTCAGAACTATATAATATTTTTTAAAGCTCATCCAATTTAATGCAGGAATGCGCGTAGTTTATAATCTGATCTCGGTCACACGTGATCATATAAATATGTCCTAGCCGCAATCTATCTAACTGTTCCTGCGTCAGAAAAAAATCTTCGTCACCAAACCCATCAATGACTATATCAACGATGTTAAATGAAGAATGTGTAAGTATTAATTTGATTGCATTTTCAAGTGCTTCCTTGTCGTGTATAAATACTTTAACGTGCTGGTACATATCTAGTATTTTATCCGATTAAGTAGTGAATCAAGATCAAAAAGTCGTTTACGATGTTACATTAAGATTTATCAGTAAAACCTCGCCACGTAAATCAATCAAGTGTCCACTCTGGTTAGTTAGTTTAAAATTAATTCTTGACAAATATTGATTATACGTGCGGTGATACAACGAATTGATTGGTTCCTGCACGATCAAGGATCCAGGAGGAGTCATTGGAGTAAATGTGTAAAGAACGTATCCTTGTTGAGTTTGATTCGATATCCCAAGATCTGTTTGATAACTACCATCGATTACATCACATACAAGATTGACTGCAATTGTTGAGGTTATATTTACAATCTCTGGTGAAATATGCCTACCTTCAGCATCTGGATTATTGTCAAATCTGAGAACATCATCAGGATTTGGTGGAGTTTCAGGCCACCCTAGAACAGTTTTTTTCGATGATCGATAAATATCTACGACGTAATCGGCAGATTTGACTTCAATCACAGATGATAATGTTGGTTCGTGAACAGTAATAGTTATTTTTGATTCCTTTGTTGTTGTTGATTTTATTCTGCGTTGGAATTCATCGTTTAACTGTTCAATCTGATAGCTACGTATGGGGATAGAAACAACAAATAAATCTGGGGTTCCATCTGGTTTATTTTTGTTTGCAAATACAAGCGAATTATTTGGAGGTAATCCATCAAATGGTTCAGATCTGATATTTGGCCAACTATGATATACTCGAAGTTGGGCAAGTGCAATCTCCCTTGCTAAAATTGCAGTTGGAAAATTAGTACTGAATTCGGGATTGATTGTGCTCAGTGATATCATGGTGGTTTTTATCGGTGCTGTATTCGCGGCAATCTGTTGCAATAGTTCCTGTGCTGACATTTATCTATTTATTCTAACTTTAATGGGTGTAGCTTCTATTACAGTCATTTCTTCGGAGAATAGTTTAGTCATTAATGCGAACTCAGAATCCGATATTGAAGCATCGTTGAGACTTTCAGATATTAACTGAGACAGTTTAGAATACGACGCCATTGCCGCGTGTAACTTCACCGCATAATCGCAAAATGTTTCATTCGTGCACGTCAATATTTTTTTGCGATTATATTAAAAACTTCAGCGATCGCAGTTGACGCTGAAACACAGATCGTTATGACCGCAGGTGATGTCATTGTTACCGTGGACAATAAAAGACCGGCTCCAGCAACAACCGCGGAGTCTGAGTATACAATTATGTCAATGATAATTTCACGTCTGTGATATTCTTTTACTTTTATGGTGTAAGTATCAACGATAGATTTTAATTTTTCTTGCCACTCACGCGCTTGATTGTTTCTGTAGTCCATATTATTTACGCTGTAATCAACTGAGGTGTTTCGGCAACAAATTCTACCAGGATAACTGTTTCCTCGTCTTCACGGTTTAATATAACAGATACAGTTCCAGATAACTTATCCGTTGAGTGACGCCATGGATACGTGGTAAATATCTCAAATTTTGCACCACTAAACAGAGACAGAGACAATATGTATACGCCAGTAACTTCCACGGTATGTTTGATATTATTATTTTGTTGAGACCATGTTGTTGATCCTGATAATATTGTGTATACGACGTTGTTAATCCGCCTGTGGATAATTTTACCCTGATATTTTTCAAGGGGATCAATTTTATTAAAAATATTACGAACATCACTTACTTCCTGTATTTTCTTAATCGTATTGATTGATGTTTTAAGATTAGAAAGTTTCGTATCAACGATAAATGGCTTTCCGAAGAACCGATCTGCAGTTTCATTTATCTTTCTGAAATTTCTACGGAGATGTGTAAACGCACGTACGTGAACGTCACATTCGGCTCTCAGGGTAGATAAGTTTCCGTCTACGGTATGGTGATCGTTTATGTGAAGTTCGTGTTCGGTTTTTAACGTCGATAATGTACCATTAACGGCATCATGTTCGGTTTTTAACGTAGATAGTTTACCATCAACAGTGTCAACGTATTGTTTTGTTCCCGCATCTTCATCTGATGTATGATCTCTTAGGACAGTTATTTTATTTCCGTTCATGGACAGTTCTCCTGTTAATAAACCACCTGACGTTGATAATCGTTTTTGAACATGTTTTATAATCTCACTCCTGATATATTCTATCGATATACCTGAATTTCGTATTTTTCCGCTGTCGGTAAATACCGGAATATTATCCATAGCAGCACCAAGAACCCTACGAACTATATCATTCCACTTAATATTGCTTATTTTTCAAAACACCTTGTTTGTCCTGAAAAATAACAACTTCGTCTCGGTCAACGCCAGCTAGGTTTATAATACTCGCAAGGTCATCCTTAGTTGAATATTTTGATTCGTCGAAATCTTTATCAGTTCTTTTGTCGGATTATCTAATCAAAAATCTTACTTAAATATCGACCATTATATATGTGTACAATTTAAATACCTGTCCAACGATTACTTGTGTATTCATGTACAACCGTGTGAGGTGGTTTAGTTGATTTTAATATCGCATGAAGTACAGCGATGGATTTACGACCACATATCGGTGGATCTTTCATGTCTGTGTCGGTAACGTTGAATACCAAATTCTGGCAGGTAATTGATTAATATAATTTAAAAACTCAGCCGGTGGTGATAGTCCGTACGAATCAAAATAAACAATTCCGCGTGGATCAATCTCATATGCAACCTAGTGAGTTCCTGGACCGGAATTAGAATCGAGATTGATGATACCGGTTTCAACGTGATGTGGTTTTGTGGGTAATTGATCGCGCATAAACACTACTCTAAAATGTAATATTTTTAATCTTTTAGCAGCATTTATCAGATCAAAATTTGACATCGGTATTATATTCCTGGAAGTCTCAGTCCCTTTCCTAGATAAGTTCCCAGAAGTCTGAGACCGCGCCCCTTTTTTATACCCTTTTCATGTTGCTTTCCTTAAAGCCATTCCAGCCATTCCAGTTCCAACAGCACCTAACGCAGCCGCTTTTGCAACTGTAGGTGCGGCCGCAGCAATTAATGCTGGTATTGCTGCAAGAAGTGGAAATATACCTCCTAATTTAATCATATATTTGATGGCACTTGGAGAAAATTCAAGTTGAACTCCAGTTTTTGATACCAGAGCTTTATTGAAACGTTTAAGCTGATTACCGGTTAACGATAATTTATTTGGACCACCACTCATTTGTTACTTCTTTAATGTTATTTTTGTTCCACATTGATTTGCATGTTTTGATCGTAATTTTTTTTTATCTGACCTTGAGTCAGAGTTGCGTTAACATGACTATACGACATTTTTATATTTACTCGATCGATTTTAATTACATGTTCTCTACGAGTGCATCAACGACTCGCATTCGTCCACCAACACCCTCGAGTAATACCGCTCTGTCGCTAAGTATAACAGCGATCGCTCTGAAACCAGCAAGAACAACAGGTGGACCTAAAGCACCAGCAGGAAAAACACCTAAATTAGCTCGAAAATATATATCAACAACAGATTGTCTAAATAAATTCAAATGTTCCAGTGAAAAGTAATAGATCGGATATAATGTCGTAAAATCTTTCTATGATATTTGCAAACCGGTATCTACATTTAGATCACGCCCAATAAATGACATTAAACGATGATATGCACGTGAAACAGTATTATGTCCAAAATTCAACCTTATATCCTCGGCAGGTTCTTGATGTCCATTTATTCTCAAACTAACCTCGGTAACATTGAGTGTGTCAAATATCATCGTACTTCTTTTCTGATTATCACTGGACAACAAATTTTTACAAAAGTCATGTTACTGAAATAAAATTAGTCAATTCTTATCAATTTTTATGTGATGAACACGAATATGACAGTCAAGTTGCAAAATTGGCTCTAGTTTTTTTGTAATCTGCAAGAAATTAATGTTTGCATAACGAAATGCATTCCAATAGTAAAAGGTCAACTGTAATAGCCTACCTATAAAAAAAATCAAGTCATTGACTACATCTTAGGTTTCTTCGCCTGTCTCTTGTACAGCTGTTCGGGAGCATCTCTGAGGAGTGTCCAGCAGTAGTCAGCCAGCATTGTAGTGGACCATTTTCCTTGGTATCTTTGTTCCATTGTTGCGATATCTTGATGAAAACGTTCGCCGTGTTCATCACTAACAATACCACAGTTGCTAGGAAAGAAATCCAAATGGGAATGAAGGAAGTGAATCTTTAGAGACATATTGCAACCAAGTTTCTTATACTTCATCAAAATGTCTTCTAATAGTTCCTTATAGTTTTCTGCCCTAACATTTCCGAGGAAGTTTGTAGAAACTAGGCGAAAAGCATTCCATGCTTGTTTCGCGTCACCTTCCAGCAAGTTGTTGAACCGGTCATCTTTGAAAAGCTCTCGAATCTGAGGACCCACAAAAACTCCTTCTTTAATCTTTGCTTCGCTGAGTCGAGGGAATTTTTCATGCAGGTATCGGAATGCTGGCAAAGTCCGGTCAATGGCTTTCACGAAGTTCTTCATCAAACCTAGTTTGGTGTGAAGGGGTGGTAGCAAGATTTTCTGAGCCTCAACCAGAGCTAGGTGTTGGATATTCTTCTCTCCAATGGCTACCTTCTGCCTGTGAGTCCATTCCTTCCTCATGTAGTGCATTTCCCTTGCTCGGCTATCCCACTCGCATAAGAAACACATGTATTTTGTATATCCTTGCTGCAGTCCCATTAAAAGGGCAACTACCTTCAAATCACCACAGAGGTGCCAGCTGTACTTGTTATACTCAATGGAATTCAGTAGCTGCCTTAAGTTATCGTATGTCTCTTTCATGTGGACAGCATACGCTACTGGAATAGATGGAAGAATGTTTCCATTGTGCAAAAGCACAGCCTTGAGACTCAGTTTCGAAGAGTCCACAAATAGTCTTCATTCTTGTGGGTCATGAGTGATTTTTAAAGCATTCATGAGGCCCTCAATATCGGAACAGAATATCAGATTACTTTCCTTTCTGAAGAAAGGCTCCAATTGCTGGTGGTGCTTTCGATATGCAGTAATTGTGACATCTTCTTCTAGAAGATTCCATTGTTGGAGTCTTGATCCTAGCAATTCTGCCTTGTTCTTTGATAAGTCCAAATCACGAATCAGGTCATTTAGTTCTTCCTGTGTTATTCTGTGTGGGGTTGATGATGCACCACAGTGAAAATCTGGATCACTGCATGCTGATGGACCAGGAGAAGAACAGGTCGACTCACCTTTGTCTTCGTCAGATGAATCAAGAGAATATTCTGCTGGAGGTTCTGGAATAGGAAGACTATTCTCGACTTCTTTCGCTTCCTTATTCCGCCGGAAAGAGGAGGAACCAAGCAGAAGTAACAGTCATTTAGGTGGTTGCTTGGCTCTCTCCACACCATTGGGACTGCAAACGGCATTGATGACCTTTTGCAATTCAACCACTGTGAAAGCTGTGTTGTACATGTAGCACAGCATGTATGCGGATCCCAAGGCTTGTCTTGGTCACCAACCTTGCATCCGAAGTAAAGATGATATGCCTTCTTCACTTGAGAATTGATACTTTTCTTCTGGTTGGCAAATGTCACTTCCCCACAAATATAGCAAAAATTGTCCGCGGTATTAACACACTTTCGAGGCATTACTGTTCTTTATTGTACGTAAATGGATAAAATAATAAGTTTTATGTAACAGTAGCTTGAACTGTCTCGCACAACGTCTAAAATATTTTAAATGCTGAACCTATCTGATTGGGCTTTATATAGTACACTGCTTACGTCAGCTTCAGCAGCCGCCTGGCATTAGTATAATAGGCCTACACATGTATAGTACACAGCTGACGTCAACTTACTTCAGCAGCCGCATGGCATTAGTATTGCATTGCATCAGAAAATGATGCAATCAACTGTGGATGATGTGAGCATGATGGTATTATGCAATGTTACATCATTATTCCGGATGTTGCTGCAGTCCTACTGGAGAAATTTACACAGTGAAACATAGAAAATGAGGTATATGCATATCTTCAAAACGAGAGCCAATAAAAAAATTTCACGGTTATATTCGTGTTCGGCACACCAAAATACTACAGATTATGGCTTTTTCAAGTCAGTAATGATTTCACTGTTGACCAGTGTTATTTACTCGTGCATTTGCTTGAAGTGCGATAAAAATATCTCGTGGTGCTGAAACCCCCTGTTGTGCTGATATATGCCATGTAAATTGACCATCACCATTACCTTGAGTACTATCTGAAGTCATTGTTTTCCACGATAGCAGTGATTTACCACCTTGATTCATGAAAGAAAGTAATTTATTTTCTTCTGTGATAGATGGAACCATGACCGGCATCCACAATGATAATTTTGCTATCGTTATGTTAGCTTCATCAACAACCTCATGGGCTCGCCAGACTGCATCATTGTCTGAGTCTTTTCTTACAAGTACTATAGAGTGTTTAGCACCAAATAGAACCTTTCTAACATCTCTGCAAAATCCAAAAATATGAGATAATTTAATTACACACAAAAATTCTCCATTAGCGTTCAACATTGACTTACGTGCTGCAAATCCAAGGTTGAAATTGTTATTTCTTGAGAATACTTCATTTACGTCTGCGGCTCCACCTGCGGCACTTACATTACCAGTAGTTAAATCTGTGTGATCTGCATGATCATTTGTATTCTTTGCAAACATCATCGATGGACCAGCTGATCTCGAATATTCATCAGAGGATATTGCTAGACCAAGTATTGCCGTAGCAACATCAACAATACATGTTGCAGACATGATTCGATATGTTTTCTATCGATGATGTATGTGGCACTACTGAATAATGCCATAATACCATTATTGACAAAATAAATTTTAGTAGCAGCGTCAAAATTTGAATCGGCTTCTTTTGAAAGTCGCCCCTCGACTTCGATAAATGCCTCAGCGGGTAAAACAAATACCGACTCGTATCTTGTACCTGTAATTCTATTCTTCCACGTTGATTTGGTTGTACTGCATCGTAAGAATAATATTGATAATCACGTAGGGAATCATTTTTACGAACTGGTTCGCCCATGTCTAACGCTGTATCAATTTCACGCCTAAACATTTTATTGTAATTACTATGATTTAAATTGTAATTATCTACGAAGACCACTTTCTGCTATCAGACTGGCGGCTATATTATCTTCTTTTTCTTTTAACGATGCATCAGCCAAATCCATTAATCTTTGGGTTGCGGCTTGGTTTATTATTTTACTTTCATTTGCAGGCATAACTTGAGTAGATGGTAATTTCAATTGCTGTTTTCGTCGTAACAACCGTAAAATTCTGTCCTTGACCGCAGAAAACGCTTTACCGACAAGATCACCGATTGCGCTAGGACCTTTGTCGCAAATAACATCGATATCTTTCATGGATAGTTGTTTTGCAATTCGCATTGCTTTTGGAGCTATCCTGGTAAAAAAAAAAAAAACTTCGAACAACATCACCAAGTCCATCTCCGTTGGTTATTTCATAAACTGATTATCGTGAATTTACTGCTCTGACCATTCTTGGTCTACGATACGTATTGTGTACGATCATTTTATTTAAGTATTCACCGTAATCTAAATTATGTATCAATGGATTTAATCATCTGTAATTTCATCGATAAATTTCCGATAGGTATTGATGTCCATGATACCACTGGTAAATAACCGTCGACAGATATCAGAGATTCGTTGATAATTTCATGAGAAGTATTTTCAACTCGTTTTCCTCCAATGAGAATTTATAGTTTATCCACGTCAGCGATAAAGTTGTCAGGGAAAGTGATAAGAGTATTTCCTAGACCACTTCCTGTAGTAGCATCATCACAAGGATCTTTTTTCGTACCTGGTGAAGAGCGTAATCTCTCCTGTCGTTTGGCTTCCTTTTGTACCCTCTCTCTCTTGTCTGTTTGTCTCACCATTTCTATTGTTTGTTCCATCCCTTCCTTTTGTTGTTTCGCCTTTTCTTTTATTTGATCACTTCTCTCTCTCTCTCTCTCTCTCTCTCTCTCTCTCTCTCTCTCTCTCTCTCTCTCTCTCTCTCTTGTCCATTTGTTCCAACTGTTCTTCTATTTGATCCGCCCTATTTTTTTTGTTTAACCTTTTCTTTTCTTTGATCACTTCTAAATTTTATAGCTTCCAACATCATCCCTTGTTGTTCTATTTGTTGCAGAGATGGAGGAAGTTGATACTGGGGAGGTTGTTCTATTTGCTGTTGAGTTTCTTCTAAATAAAGTCTTTTTAAATCGTTAATATATTCATTATATACTGGGTCATCACATCTAGCCTGAATTTTATTGTAGTACACACGATATAGCCATTTAAAATAGTTATCAGTAGTTGAGTTAACATACTCGCGTTTTAAAATTTCAGACTTTCGAGAAAAACTATCATATGCAGCACGAGAAAAATCCTTCTTTTTAATATTTTTCTTAAGATCTTCAATAACACTTTCCTTAAATTTACTAATCAATTTAACATTTTCTTTTTTTTTTGCTTTAGATTTAGATGCAAGTTCTTCTTTCACATCAGCTATTTCAGTGTAAATTTTATTAATATCTTGTTGAGGTTGTGCGGCAGCTATTCTCGATGGAAGATCTTGTAAAATCTCTTGCGTTGCCCTAGCGGTTTCTGGTATTGTCCCAAGAAGAGGTTTCTTTTTTTTTCTGAATCAGTGATATCACCACACACAACTTTTCTCAGTTGTTGCAGTAATAGGTTTAAAGAATCTTTCTGTACCTTCTACGTAATCAACTTGTGACTCCTGACGTTCTTGAAGTTTTCTTCCAAGCGAATCTCTCAAAGAAATAAATTTTTTGATTGCTTCCTGGCGTTCTCGAGCTAATCTAGTAGTATATGCTTCTCATATATTTGACATATTTTATATATATATATATATATATATATATATATATATATATATATATAATGATTTAATTACATGTATCGATAAAATATTTGGCTAAAGTGTAGCAACACCGAGGAAGAATATTACTCAAAGTTAAAAAAGGTTTCAGATTGATAGTGTGTCTGAATTATTCATTTTGTTTGATCTATGTACAAGATCTTTTTTATATCATCAGGTTGACAATTTAACACATGGAGAGAGCAGCAGAGAGGGTTCTACTACAACATTTGTTTAGGTCAAGCTAGGTGTAGTCATTGAACTGATTTCTATGTTAGTCACCATTAGTCGATTTGGTAATCAAAAAGGGTCACGTTTCAATTTTGTCGGTTAACCCTCTCTGCTGCTGAGCTAGGCTGTTTTTATTTCAAGAAAAAAATGTAAATATGACAGTATATTGGATGCACATGTTCAGATGATATTGGATAAGTTTGCACTTACCAGTTCGATTATGAGATGCTGGATGGATTTGCACTTTACTCCAAGGCTTATTGTAACTCCATGCACAATAACCTGCATTTTAAGGTGTGTGTGTGGAATATTTCATTCTTCGACAACTGGACAATCGAAGAAATTTAATATATATATATTCTGAATGAGAACTGGGGAATATGGATCAAAATATTATGAAATGTTGAAATGTGGTGCAAGTCGTGTAAATGGTGTCCTGCTTACAACAGTGCATAAACTTGAATGAATTTATAGACGTGAAGAGTCGGATTTTTCTTGACAAAGAACTACTTAATTGATTCATTTAATTATCAGTCAGCGTAGGAGAGTGGGTAGTGTTTTCTTGAAACGTCCTCATACTTGGAAAATATTCATGAACAGTAATTATTCAACTTTGAACTTCAATTACAGTTCAGGTTGATCTTATGGTTAAGGGTGATCCCGTTTCCATTGCTGGAGGAGGTCTAACAAATGTTTATATAGTCCAACAGTTCCATTTCCATTGGGGAAAAGAAGATAAGCGTGGATCCGAGCATGACATTGATGGAACATATTTCCCTATGGAGGTAAAGATACAATAAGTCAATGATAAACTTTATTAATATTTATAAAACAATTGACATCCGTGAAGTCCTGATATACATACATACATGCATACATACACATTCACACACACATACATACATACATACATACATACATACATACATACATACATACATACATACATACATACATACATACTGTTATATATTTATATTTTCTGTACCTTCTAGCATATGACTGTATTGAACTTTCGTAATTTTTTTTCATGATCATAAACTGTATAGATTATTTTTTTATAAATTGTGTGCGTTAAATAGACTGTTGAAAACACAAATCATGCGGGATCTATAAATAGTTGTTTACGTACCTGTTGACAATTATTGATAATATTCGAAATAAAAAAAATTAAAATGGCGCCTTTGGTGTAATTTCTCAGTGAATGACTCTCATTTTTAACGTTTCCCCACTCCCCACTTCTTACTCCCGTCTCCTACCCTTCTCCACCGAAACAACGTTTATCTTCTTTGTTTTTTGTTTAATTTAAAAATTCTACCAGCAACCATAAATATACGGTGTAATATCTGCATATCAAAGCTTTCATCAGATACAATTACGCAACCAAGATCGAAACGATTTCCCGGGAAGATTATTTTGCATGATTTATTGGTATAGCATCCTTCAATCCGTTTTCTCTTGCTGCGTTTCCATCTTTGAAATTTTTAAGTTCACATCGAACCTGTTTCTGAACATTTTTCCACCACATCTTTCAAGGCATATATATCTATGCTTTAACTTTCATCCACACAAAACAAATACACTTTGCCCTAGTTAAAAATTGTATCACTGTAGTGGTCTCTGCCATTTGGCAATGATTTCATCAGGTACTATGTCTAGATGCATAAAATACAGTTTATAATATTTACAATCAAACTATGCATACATGCTGATAATACCATGATACAAGAGAAAAACATCTAAAAGCAAGTATTCAGAGTTTTCTAAGGATTTTTTCAATGACAGTCCCATCAGTCCAAAGAAATTTATAAAGATGTTTTGCACACACACACACATACACACACACACACACACACACACACACATATATATATATATATATATATATATATATATATATATATATATATATATATATATATATATATATATATATATTTCGACTTCACTCTTGAACGTGAAATATTTGCTCATATGAACAAAATAAACAATTACAACTGACGTCACAAATTCAAGCGTAGCAGAAAGCTCACTTAGCTTATAGTGTTTTAGAATACGTCGATGCTGTAACGTTCTTGTTAACACCATGCCATCTAAAACGATGTCTGTCATCTCGCGGGAAAGTATACAGAAACCTTGACTGGATCATATTTTTCTACTCTTTGCATGGATTTGAATCCTGCTAGATACGAAAGAAAATGAACCATTCTATGTATGTGCACATCAGAGGCGTAGACATGATATTTTACGCCTGGGGACGAACTATAAAATTGGCGCCCCAGCGATCTTGTGACCGATATATTACCCTTGTTTACTTATTATAATGTAACGTTGCAAGCCTCATTTTGGCGCCCCTGGACCTTGGCGCCCGGGGACATATGTACCCCTCTGCCCCCCCCCCCCCCTAGCTACGCCTCTGGTGCACATGCTATCATTTACCATCATTGGACTTCAACTCCATCTCAGCTGGTAAAGGATTCCTCAGTTTTTCTACTGATATTTTATTCCATTTCTTTACAGTAAGTACTAAAACAGATTCAGAGAAAGAATAAAAGAAAATGAAATACATATTTAGCGTATTCTGATTTACCAAAGTGTTCGGGTTTCTCCAAGAGACATTTTGCCAAACACTTTACAGCCTATTCTTTCCAGTAGACGTAAGCCGCTGTAAGTAGCTGGGTAGGAAATATCGATAATTCAAGCTCGGCAGTGGTTTCAACTTAAACACCAAGATTCCCCAAATGAATAACATGACGGAAACTCGTAGTTTGATCATAAATGTGTACGACTATCTAACTGAATCTAGGACCGTCTATTCCAGATGCACATTGTCCACTACAACATGAAGTACAAGAATTTCACTGAAGCGTTGAACAAACAAGATGGTCTAGCCGTGCTCGGCTTTTTTTTCGAGGTAGGTTTTATTGTGAATTTGCATCACCATCGCCATCATCGTCATTGTCATCATCATTATTTTATTATTTTTATTTTATTGCTGCTGTTGATCTTTGTTCTTTGTTTACGATGTTCATACTAGCTTCTATATGTACATGACCCCCATAAAACTGAACAAAAGTCCGTTTGCTTGTTCCTTCTTTCATTTCGCACAATAACTTGAATTCTCAATCATTTACTGTTAAAAAGGTTTGTAAAAGGTTTACATTTGTCGTAAGGAAAACGTCGAGACAACAGTTAAAATGTCTAGTGTTGCAGTCACCGAAAGAAAAAACAAAATGGTTTTCTCAAAATAAACTTAGTTCTGTATAACAGTTTTGAACTAAAATGTATGGATCCCTTACACATGTGGTTTTGAAAATGCATTTCAGTTTGGACTCCTAAGGTGAAAGGCGAAGACCACCGTTGCTGGAAATCTATATCAAAGACCTGGAATGGACTCTCTAAATGGCTTGCTTTTGGAGTAAAAGAGAAACATATTGATTTTGGGGACAAAATATTAATGCTGATTCTAAAACTTTAAAAAATCATTTCAGAACAAACAAATTGCGTTGTCGAGTTCACACCCTCATCAATGTTTGTGGATATCCTACGAACGAAAGAAGCCTGTTGATTTGTGGGTTAAATGAAAAAGATCAAGGTCATTGTGACTCAAAAGTATCATCAGTTTTTCAGTATGTTCTTAGACCATAGTCAACGGATGTCTTGCATTTTGGTGCAAGAATTAAACTTATATATTGTGAGGCATATATTATTCAAAGTATGCTTAGTTAAAGATCACGCAGCTTGAGCAATGAACAATATAGCCGAAAACGTCGAGAACCAGCTGGACAGTGACAGTGTCAACTATGCCGTTCTAGTGACGACACAGAGGGCTATTAAACATGAATCTGGTGTATGATATGCAGCTAAAAGTACTCCTGCTAAATAAGCTACACGTAACATATTGAATTTTCATTACTTTTACAATTTGTTTTCTCATTAGTTTTCTTCTTCTTCTTCTTCTTCTTCTTCTTCT